>JAJJMB010003633.1:3966940-4000862 GCA_023531105.1 Papaver atlanticum
AAGAAGAAGAAGAAGAAGAAGAAGAAGAAGAAGAAGAAGAAGAAGAAAAAATATGGGTTTTAAAACTGATTTTAGGTTTTAATTTAGGGGTTAGATTAGTGGGTAGTGGTTAAATTAGTGGGTTATTAGGATTAGTTATAACCTTAATTAGGATAAGGGAAGATTAGTCTTCCCTAATCTTTTAGGACACCCCTTAAAATTTTGGGTGGACATTTGAATAACAAAGTAGTCCCCCACTGTTTTGGGGTAGTCCCCAAAACATCGTTCTTTATTAGGGTACTAGGATAAAATATGGGTGTCACCGTGTGAGAGCTTCTTGGATTATGTTCAGCTCTTTTTTTGTATGGGTTGTTACTTTGCTTACTACTGGTAGGCTTTTCAATACATCATTACATTTGCCGATCAAAAAAAAAAAAAAAAATCATTGATAAAATTATGAAACAAAATTATGTTGATCTCTGGCTAATAAATTTCGCACGAGCGAGAATTCACAGTAATCTTGCCGATTATTTTTACTTCATATAGCATGTTTTGAAATAGCATTAGCTTGATTATCATCTTTATAAACAAAAGAAAACTAACAAGAATAATATCTTAGCATCAGATGCTTTAGTTTTTTTTAATAGTGGTCCAATTATCCCAACCAGTTAAAAAAAATTGTGTCTGTAATGATAAAAGTTTTGCATTAGTTTCAATGTGGATTATGCATAAATGTTTTACTTTTTCCCTATTAAAGACTAGATTTGTGCCCGCACTACACACTGGTTTTTTAACAGCGTGTACGTGGGGCTTCGCCCCGTGACATGCATTTTTAATTTGGTGTGCGCGGGGCTTCGCTCCTCCCCATGGCGATGCATTTTTGATTTGCTATGGCGGGTGTTAGAGCACTGCTCGGTCGAACTCGCAAGCGTTACTATCTTAAGCTTATCTGTCAAGTTTAGTTGCCAAAACTATAAGTCTTGATTTCTAGTCTACTTATAGCTAAGTCTCGGATTAGGATAATAAGTGTAGTTGAGCCTTAGAATCCACGGCGTTCATCGAATGAAGACGAAGAAATACTCAAGGGAACTTGTGGAACTTCATCAACAAAAGGTATGTGGAGACTTGAACTTATCTATCACACAAAAGTTTATCTATTCTATCTCCTATTTTGATACAAAATTCGTATTGCTATATAGACTTCAATTATACACATTTGTTATTTCGAGCCGAGTTTATCTCGCTTATCTATTTCTCGAAATATGTGTTGGTAATCTTTCGCTTTAGCCAAGTACATCTTTACTCTTGACGAAAGTCATGTTGATTATTTCAATAACTTGAAAATCGCTTTGAAGAAAATAGTTTGTGAATAACGACTATTTTAACATCCTCTAAGAAAGTTTCAATGATTGAAATGAGAGTTTAGAACATGTAACCATATTTGGATATAAACATAGTGTGTTCTCACATTTGTGTAAAAGTCCAAAACCGGGAACCCAAAGTATGCGTACCCGTACGCGTACTGGCGGTTGTTGGAAATCCGGGTAAGTATGCGTACCCGTACGCATACTGGCGGAAAGTTCATGCCCGTGAATTTCTGCTTGAGTTTGAAGTGAAAAAAAACTCAATCCGGTTACTTAAGTACGCGTACCCGTTTGCATACTTAAGTAGGTTACTTTCTAAAATCGGTTTGTTCATGAACTAAAACATTTATATAATAAGGAATGCAATCTTTGCAAACCGTGGCTATAATGTTCATGAATCGATTAGAGTGAATCAAAACCGATTTTGTTTCGATTGTGTCTTGTATACTTCTATAAGATCTAAGCAATTGAAAAACTCTCTAACAAGTTCATTTGAGTCATTTGAACTAGTTATAGTAAAGATGAATAAGGTTGATATGAAAGTGCTCATATGGCTAACCATTGGTTAACTATTGCTGAACCAACAATATGTACACGTTTAGGTACGGTTACTCAAACCTAAATGAAGTTACATTTAATTTGTGTATAATAAGCTAAGTTCGATCTAACGGTTGAAAGATATTAGCTTGAATCTAATCAGGTTTTGATCTAACGGTGGAATATTGAATGCTTTGTTACCAAGGTAACTTAGATTGCAAACCCTGATTTGAAGACTATATAAAGGAGAACTCTAGCAACTGGGAAACCTAATCCCCAAGCCTCCTATGTGATACTAGTTGTATAAGCTAGAGTCGATTCTCCTTTAACCTTAGGTTTTTCACGAAACCTTGTAGTTTAACGACTTAAAGACTTCATTGGGATTGTGAAGCCAGACCCAACTATTTTCTCTGTAGTTGCGTGATCTGATCTTGCCGTTTCTATCGTGATTGAGTGCAATCGTAAGATTGGCTTGAGATTTATATCTCCGATAGGCAAGATAGAAAAGTAGTCACAAACACATTCGTCTCATCGTTTGTGATTCCACAATATCTTGTTTCGTTAATCGATTAAGATTATTGTGAGGTGATTGATAATACTAGGCTGTTCTTCGGGAATATAAGTCCGGGTTATCAATTGGTTCCTGCTCACCTTGATTTATCAAAAGATGAAACAAAACTTGTAGGTATATCTGTAAGAGACAGATTTATCTATTCAATAGACTTTTCTGTGTGATACAGATTTGTTTATCAAGTCTTCGACTTTGGGTCATAGCAAATCTTAGTTGTGGGTGAGATCAGTTAAGGGAATCAAGTGCGTAGTATCCTGCTGGGATCAGAAACGTAAAGAGCACGACTGTACCTTGAATCAGTGTGAGATTGATTAGGGTTCAACTACATTCTAGACCGAAGTTAGCTTTGTAGTAGGCTAGTGTCTGTAGCGGCTTAATACAGTGTGGTGTTCAAATCTGGACTAGGTCCCGGAGTTTTTCTGCATTTTCGGTTTCCTCGTTAACAAAACTTCTGGTGTCTGTGTTATTTATTTTCCGCATTATATTTTGTTATATAATTGAAATATCACAGGTTGTGCGTTGAATCGATCAATTGGTAAATCCAACCTTTGGTTGTTGATTGAAATTGATTGATCCTTGAACATTGGTCTTTGGTACCGTTCAAGTTGTTTCACATAATAATCAGGCTCACGGATTTCTATCTGTTTTATTTGCTGATTACATTGTGAAACAGAGATACGAACTCTTTGATATACGTTTTATTAAGATTGAGTCTGACTGTCCAGTTGATTCTCTTGAAAGTATATTGAAGTTAGTCCATACAGATTGCTAAGCGAAATATTGGGTGAGGTTGTTAGACCCCCGCTTTTTTAGCGGGGTCAATACATTAAATAGGTGGACAAAAGATATGAAATATGTACGGATATTATTTATTTCTTTCTTTTATTTTCGCAAAAAAAAAAAAATGTGTGAAATTTTTCTTTTTCTTTTTTTTCTTTTCATGTATGTGTTAATTTGGAAAAAAGAGTAAATATGGTAGGTACTCGAAGTTGGTTTATAATACTTTATAGAATGCTATGCCGATTCGATCACATATTTGCACACCTATTTATTCCTCCTTTGAAATCCCAGTGATATCCCCATACTGTTCGCATCTTATACTGAAGGTTAAGATATTCTAGGAACTTAAAAATAAAATAAAATGTAATACTCAGGCTTTGAATATAAGGATACGTTCCATTCCCATGGTGTACAAAATGTAATACTCAGAAGGTTATATTACAAAATATTAACTACGGACGCTACCGTCACATTAAGAAATTTAGTGTAGTTCTAATCAAAATGTAATACTCTCATATAAATTCCAACTTCTCCAGCTTATGCCAATCAAACCAATAAAAAACACCAATCAAACCAATGAAAAGAAAACAAACCCTAAGAAAACAATAAAATATATGTGTTTGTATTGACATAAATCGTCTATGGCAGCATCTGTAAGGTCGATTTTACTCTCATAAATCAACTTTTCCATTCATTGCATCTTTATTGATCATCAAAGATGTTCTGATATTAATCCTTTACTCTCATAAATCGACTTTTCCTTTCATTGCATCTTTACTTACCATCAAAGATGTTCTGATATTAATCATTGTTATCAAAGTCGATCAAATTCTAAACTAGGGGTTTCTTAATGAAAATCAAGTTTCAAAACACGGTATGTGTTCTTAGATATTTTTTTTAATTCAAGAACTAAATATCTTCTTATTCCATTCCAGGGTTTCATATTCTTCTAAAAGATCCTATGGATACGAAATCCCAGGATACTTGCCATTTTTGAATATCCTGCAGTTCAGTTCCGATATATTTTGCTTCCATTATAGGAAAGAATGTCGTCATTTGTTTTGACTACAACTATTTTCCACATTCTTGTGGTCTACTACCAAAAATCTCGGTAATTCATAAATTGGCATCTGCATTTGACGCCTTCGGTTTGCTGCATTTTTGTGTTCATAAAAGGTGTTGTCTTTTAACTCAAGTCAAGCAACAACTCACATTGTGTTGGTTTACCATTTTTGGCAATCTCTTTTTCTGAAAATATTTTCAATATTCCTGGAGATTATTCTCATGCTTTGCGGATATCTCTTTGTTCCGCAATTATGGTCATTTGAATCGAACTAAATATTTTGTTCCCGATATTATTCCAAACAAAATTCTGAATATTTTTTTTAAGAAATATTCATTTCGTTTTGATCTTCTATATCTAGGGAGTATCAAAATTTGGGTTTACCCATCTAATTTATTCAGCATCTTTATCAATTTTCATCAAAGATGCTCGTGCACATGTCTCTCTGTTCTCAAACAATCAGCAGTGATGGCGTTGTGTCGAATTCATGTTGGATGATTAAATATCTCCAGATGCTCATATCTCTCGATTCAAGTCTTGTTTATCAGTTTTACAAGTTTATCTCATTATTAGTTTGTTTTCACTTGACAAACTTTCTTAAACGACGACCACCATCGGTTCAAGTTGTTGTTTCGTCTGTCATGTTTCGTCTTGTTCAGAAATCAACAAAACAAGCCCATTAAAGCATGTCATAATCCGTCTATTAAAATGGGCTTCCACCATAACCGACTCTCTAGAAAATAAGTATATACATTTTATGGTGTATTTACTAAGAAAAATTTAAAATGGGTAAAAGAAGAAAAATAAAATGAATGAATAACAATAATATAAAACCAAATATAATCCTTATTAGGAAAATATGTTTTTAATACTTTTCTTAGTTGACTTTTGGTCAAACCTAGTACATGGGCTTTTTTCCCACGTTTGGACTTCTAACCCATTAACGTTTTCTCCCTAAACGAGTGTATAAACTGTTTTATGAAAAGAAAAGGGAAGAACGGCCGACCCTCTTGCTTTTCCATGAACTCAGAACCCTAAACAAAAACAGCCGTCTCTCACCATCTCTCCAATCTCTTGGTTGACTCTCATACTGCAATATACTCTAGCCATTACTTTATACCTCTTTTTGCATCAGCTTTATTAATTCTACCAAAATCCTTATACCGAGCGATCAGGAAATTGAGATGTTTAGCGGGTGTATATCGGCGCACCATAGTAACGAGATTTGGTCGAGATTTTAATAGTTTTGCTGGAGTTCGTTGGTTTTTGACGAAAACGTGTTGACGTACCGGATTTGGATTTGTCTATGGATATTTAATTTTGCTGGAGTTCGTTGGTTTTTGACGAAAACGTGTTGACGTACCGGATTTGGATTTGCCTATGGATTTTTAAGCGATTGTGGTAGGGGTTTCCGCGTAATACAAAATAAAACCTATTTTAGCATTATTATTGTGTTTTCTTGAATGTTTAGATTTTCTATGAATATTTATGCATGATTTTGTTTCTAGCCATATGATATGATGATTTGAAGTTTGGTTTAAATTAAGAAAATGTGCTATATGGATCTCTTTTGTTTTGTTAAGGTTTTGGCTTCACTTGAACCTTGTTTCAAACGTTTTATGACTTGATTTGTCTTGGCTAACTGCTTGGTCCTTTTAAGAGAAAATGAACTATTTCTTTTACTATATGGTCTTAGCATATTTAGTTTGTCTTCCTGACTACGTATTGGTCCTCTTGGTTTTGTAATTATGACTGCATGATATTTGCATCTTATCGACTGTCTGTTAAGTACACTAACATTTCATGAGTCCAAGCTACCGCACACTAACACAAGTTTAAGTGGTCTTTGTTTTCATATAAAGAGAATGCGTTATGTTGTCGGATTTGTTGGAATTTTGAATAGAAATATGAGTTAGTTAGTTAGTGTGAATGGATATGTCCACTCACTTAAACCTTTTCAATATGTAGTGTCTTATCTCATGGGATGTGACTCTCCACTAAGGGTTGTGACTCTTCATGAAAGGATTTCTCCAAGAGTCACCTCTAAACCTATATAAACCCCACTCATTCTCCATTGCAAGTGTGTTCTTTAGAGTCATAAAACTAGTACTAGAAATTTAAGAGTTTGCATGTGTTTTCAAGAGTTAAAGAAGAGTTTGTGCTACATTTATTCGTGTTCGTTGTTCGGTGTTATCGAAGTGCTGCGAAAAACATCGAGGTATTGTTGAATGTTGGAGACATATGCAGCTAAACCTGTAACAACATTATATACAGGGGGTCAAATGTCTTAAGCAAAGAGATTACTCGCCTCAATACACCCATGTAAGTTTGTGTAAGTTTTGTGATTGGTCATCTTTTTCTATCCGTCTTTTCTTGTTTTGTTGTTGGTATTACGAAACATAATACATGTTACAAAGAGTTGTAACGGATCGGTGGATAATATACGAGTCGTATTATTGGAGAATCGGTAACGAAGATATTTATCCAACAATCTCAAGACATTTTAATGTGCTACTAATCTTTGCTACCTAGTTTAGTGCTTTAGGGAAAGCACTCTAAAGCCGTTGATAATAGTATATGAATCGTGCCTTTGTCAAGTAAAAATGCTTGCACTTAATTACGTGTTCAGGAGACTTTTTGTTAATTAGTGATACAACTCCAAGGAATCACTGAATTCCTTTGGTTGTTCAGATTTGGAATCCACCAATGTTAATTTCTGTGTCATAGTTTGGACTGTGGGAAAGAAGTCTCGATAGTTTGAACATGTATGCTAAGTATGAGTTTCATTTTCGTTCGGATTCGGTAATCTAGAATTTTTGGCTTCGATGTTCCAAATTCGAAAATGAAGTTTTGATAAACACAACGTATCTTGTGACTTATTAAGGCCGTTGGTAAGAGTTGATGGCTCAAATCATGCTAGTGCGATGCACATGCAGCAATCCAGATTCTTCTCACTTATGGCTAAATGTATTAGTTTCTCATGTGTGAGAGAAATGCTGCCAAGGGACATCATGGACATGAAACGATACATGACGGTTAGACGCACACGGTTTTGGTTGACGGTTCAAATTTTGAAATTGGGGAAGATGCACCGGTGGTAATACTTAAAAGGCTTAAGGCTCTGGCAAAAGAGTGTTACTCTGAACCAAAAGTGTTACTCATTCCCAAATGGGTGTTTGTGGTTGACCATCTTTCACTATGGATACGTGAAATAGATCAAGTATTTAAGCACGTATGAAGGTTCAGACTTCAGTCCATAACGAACGGTTACCATTTTCTTAATAGAACGAAATGTAAATGTCAACCATCTATGCTGGAGTCCTGGGAGATGTGTGTTTCGCAGAAAGAATTGCGATTTGGGTGAGTTAATTTTCATTCCTGGAAAACTTCTCTTTGGTGAATGGTGATTGATATCTTTATGTCATGTCTATGAAATGTCACTCAATCATCATGCTTATTATTTTAAATAATAACAAACGAGAAATAAAAGGATTATTGATCCTGGACGTTCTGATTGATTGTTTGGAGTTCTTTTATGGATGAAAAGAACTATCAAGCCTATGCCTTTTGAATTGGCGATGGTATATTGTGATATACATGGACACCTTAGTAGAGAGGATATTCTGTGTATGGTGATCGATTTACAAATCAGCATGGTTTGTTAATTGTTCAACTAAAAGAGAAATAATTAATGGCGGAAAGGAAGACTTGAGAATTCATATTTGGGTGAATCTCCGTAACTGTTTTCCCTTGAGTTTTTTCGACAGAAATATCCACATCTATTTTCAGAAGCTTAGTTGGGCAATGTAATCAGATAGAGATCCGCGTGTAGTGTAGACCCAGGTTCTACAAAACATGTATGTCCCTGTTTGAACAGAAGTTAAAAGATCTGGATTGCATTAATGCTTCAAATCATTTTTTTAAATAGCATTAACAGGGGGAATTGGATTAAGAAGTCTGATTTACGTGAGGCCATCTAAAATTTGAATTTAGCGTAGGCACGCTTTAAGTAACCATTATCTGAACCTGTTGTGAAGAGATGTGTCTTTTCGTCAAGAGACATGTGATTGGGAAAAATCTGTCTCTAATAGCCAGTAACTAGTGAAATTTGATGACTGGTTGATTCAAATTTAGATGCTAGTTGTACCCACAATGTGATAGATGCACCCTTTTGGAATCTAATTTGAATTCTTAAAATTACGCGAGTTCAGATGATATGAAGAGAAACCATTTACGTTGATTCATAGGCATGGTTACTCTTTGTTACATGACTAAAGAAAGATTCACGACCCGTGGAAATGGAATTTTTGGATATCAGATTACGTTGAGTACAAATGCTATTCACATCTCAAATAAGTTGAATCTGTATTGTTGATCACATATTACCAGGGGCTACAAAGTACGTAGTACAACCAAGGATTGAGACCTTGTGTTAAGGTCTCTGCTACGGAGTAGATCACAATGGAGATCAATTTGTTAAAAACTTTTGGGATTAGATCATTATTTGGAGTGGCTGATAATGTCTCGTTTAAATTACTTTAAGTAATTTAATCTTGTTTTGAAAGGGTGAATTGGAATCATCAGATGGATGACATACTGATTATCTTTCAGAATATAAACTGACATAGAAGTCTTCTGGCACCTGTTATAGTAATGGGTATATCTCTCAAGGAAGGGATTCAAAATTCTGATTCAAAGTTTGAAGTAGCAAGAGCCGTGGAACGGATACCAGACCATTTTCTGGAATAGACAACAATTGTCAACCAAGTATTCCTTGGGAAATGTGGGGAGAGTCCAGTCTTACATAACAGTAAGAACTCCCTGTAGACGTAGCCAGTTACCCAACGAGAAATCCTTTTGTGAATTGTGGAAAAGGATAAGAATGTCTCTGGTAGGTATATTCATAAAATGTGGGGATCTCTCTAAACCGTTTTAACTTGCCAGTACAATCCCAGAAACGAACTACATGTACAGGAGCTGTGGTGTAGTGTCTTGAAGGGCAAGGGCAGTGCAAAGTGTACGGTATACGGGATTGAACTATGGATGACAACTGAGACTTGACGTTGGCACCGATTGTGATGAAGCATAATGAAATCTCCGTGTTTCAAATTATGCTTGAACCCCTCTGCAATTTTGGTTTTGCACAGAGATTAAGAATGATATTGTTGATGAAAGAAGAACTAAGATCATTAAAAGATGTGATGATTTTTTCGAATCAGTGGTATACCTCGGATTTGTGGGGATTATTTGGTTTGAATGAAACATATCTTCTGCTCGTTGTAATTATAGAAAGAATGAAGGTCTTTCATAAATTAGACAAAACTAGTTGTTGCGCCCGTGCGTTGCACGGGCCTTGATGTATTGCAGAGAAATGTATGTACTTGCGTTGGTGATATTTTTGGACCTTATTTTTTGGGATTCAAAATTTAAGAAAAATAGGCAATACAAATAGTAAAATGTGTTATAGGGCCTATGGCCCATGGATATGCGGTCCATTAGATGACTAGGTTTTCCCTTACATGTATATAAAGAACATTATGTGTATGTAATAGAGGATGCCTCTTTATCAATAAGAAGTTCTTCTCCTTCTCTAATTGTTACTCCAACACGTTATCATGCACGAAGCTATACCGCAGAGCTATATTGGATTGGTTGGATTTTTTTTCTACATATGCATTATCGTCGAGCTAATATCGAAATCGATGGAATCAAATCAGCTAAGTTGGATTTATTTTGTCCTATTTTTTCTCTCTCCATGATTGATTAAATTAATATTTTTTAATTATGATCTATACCAATCCGTTAATGTGAAACCTGTTTTGAGTCTATACCCCTACATATAGCATGATCATATTTCACATTTCATAATAACATATTCATATGTATATTTAAAGTTTCAAATGATTATATATTCTAATCCTAATCTGTGCTGTACTTGAAAGAAAATTGTGCCGCGGTTGATATTCTCGTCCTCTGTATGATCGAGGAAGAAGAAAGTAGGGCAGAGGAAAAAAAATCCCAACCCGGTCCAACCGACTCCCTGTCGAACTGGTACAACTTGACCCAGTCGAACCGGTCCAACCCGACCCAACCTGTTCCAGCTTTGGTTCTGGTGTCACGTTCTTGCCCGATTTTGGGCTGTGCGTGGATAAAGCTGTTCCGGTTATGTCTAAATGTAGCGGGAACCAAAGTATGAGAATTTTGGTCTTAAATGGTGTCTTTTGTTCAATTGGTTGTACCTACTCGATTCCAATGTATTTATTTTTTTGGGGTTTTAGAAGTACTTAGAACCTTATTGCGTACATGATATTTTGTCCCCAAATTTGAATGTTCCGTGGGATGTGATCCATTTGCTCGACTATTAAAGAGTCGGTAGTTTCAAAAGATACGTTACAAATAAAATCACATGTATTATAATTTTTTTGTGGAAGAACTCACAAAAGGTAATATGAGTCATAAAATTTCCATTCCTCTACTTCATCCATGATACTAACGAACCAGTATGTTGAAGTATAACAACAAGAGAACTATCTTTAGTAATATATTCAACCTAAAGTAAGTGGTTGACATGTGTTGTGAGATTCTCTTGGCCTGTTGAGATAAAGTAATTTCTCAAATTAAGCTAAATGTAGCAAAATTGAAAATGGAAAGAACATCAAAGTAATGAGGGTTAGACGTACCGACTCATATAAAGCATGTGAAAAGGGACATATGTATCATGAGACAAAGATGTACTTTTGCCTTCGGTAGTAATAACACTGCCAATACACAAGTATCAACCGAGTATGGGATCAGCTAAAATGTAATTGTAGCTCCCATCATAAATGAAAGAGTTGGAAATGCACCTGGTCATAGATGTTGGTATATACAATGTAATGTGTTTATCATAGTAGCAACCAATTTCCACATCAACTTTAATGGCAACAAAAAAAAATCATGGCCAATTGACTATTTAATTGAACTAGATCCAATATCTGCGCTTATGGAATGAAAAGTACACCATTCCCAAGAAACATAAATTCTCTAAAGCACTTGAGATATATCTGGATGAAACGTAACATACATTCACTCTAAAGTAATTGAGTTGAATCTCACTTTTGTTACTAATAAGGCTACACCACTTATTTAATATCTCAAGACTCAATGTCTCACAGATAGTGGTTTCCCTCCCACCAGCTTAAGGAATTTAAACTAGTTGTTGAACTATTTCCTTATAATGTGACTACGAGGATTGGATCATCGAGAGCAGCACTACTCAAAATTTGTTTTCAAGATAGAACAAAGACGTCACAAAATCTCTACATGTACTGAGAAATAATCACACCTTGTTAAATTCCAAAGAAACCCATGCAAATGGATATCATGTGGAACCTCACAGTGATGAGAATGTAATTGATTGCATCTTTTATAGTCTCTAATATATTTGGAAGGAAATATATTTTAGAGAAACTAATGAGTCAATCTAGTGAAATGTAAATCACTATAGTATTTGGATTATTGAATCCATATTGACTCCGACGATGAAATGTTCGGAATTGACTCACACAGGCTTTGGGCATAACCATAAAGCAACTTTGGTTGTGACATGATGATCATTTTGAAAGGACTCATGCGAACATCACTTTATTTGAGTGAACAAAAATGGGAAAAATATTGACAGAATGCGAAGTAATGACATATCTCTCAATAAGTGTTTTCTAAAGCACTAGATGCACAATCCCCTCCTCCCTCCCATTATGCTTTTAAGTAAGAGAGCATATCACTCATTTTACAAAGTCTTCAGTAAAACAGGATCGGGACCATCCTAAGATGCAAATGGTAAAAATTACATATTAGAAAGCAAACCAGGTGAAATTTAGAAAAATATTCATGCATAATGCGGACCATTAAAGTGACTTATGGCTCTGGTGAATGTTTTGAAATTTTGAACTAGTTATAGTTCCTAAGAAGTTTTGCGTTTGGAAAACTACTAGCACATATTATACATATAAGGGCTCACCACCCCTTGAAAATGCTAGCTAGTGCACATCAAAAGGACTTGATGGTTATTGCATGTTTAAGGTTATCATCAAAGGTTACAGATGGTGCCTAAGGCATGCTTATGCGTACAAACCTACCTTTAACTACTTGGGAAATATGCAATATTACACGCATCTTCACTTATTCGTTTTAGACCCACAATTGGTCAACCATTCTTTGCCTACCAGTTGGTAACTGGATATAAGCCTAACATTTTTTGTTCTTACACAATTTTGGTTGCACTATATATGTGCCCTTACGACTCCACATCGTACTATGATGGGTCATCAAAATGATTCAGTGACTATGTTGGACAAGAATTTTCAACAATTATCCGCATTTTTAAAACCTTTGGCAGAAGATCTCTTACCGCTAGATTTATGGGTTGTCATTTTAATGAGATAGTCTTCCCGTCGTTAGGGGGAGATAATAAAAAGTATTTTCTAAGGAAATGACAAGAATTTTCGTGGTGTGTTCCCACTGTGTCTCATATTGATTCTAGTACTCCACAAATGTAAATGTGAAGTGACAAAGAATAATTGATTTTCAGAATGTACACTGATGTCGCTAAAGTGATGAGATCACACATACCAGCTGCAAACTTACCTGCAAGGTTACGAACCCTCAATAAGGGATATACACCATAGAGTAAGGTGTTGCAACTACACTTAGTGGAAGTGTGGTTGAGGCCGTGGCTCCATAAAGGAAGATGGAGAGACCACCAGGTTCGATTGCTCACCTAGAAAGGAAGTAGGTGACTAAGGCACCACTTATTTATATCATCAAAAATCATCTCATAAGATTGTCTCTGAATATGTCCATGAATCAAACTGGAGGACTCTCCGGAGTTTAATGATTCCATAGAACAATGACATCCCAAGTGGATTATGAGGATGCTCACGAGTCAATGAAAAGATCATGCGAGCATATTGATGATTAATTTCATATACACTTGCTTAAGAAAATAGAGCAAGATGAGATCGAACCAATCTCCCTGTTGCTCAATGTCAACGAAGAGCATATTTGGCCTATACAATCCAGGTAGAACTTGGTTCTTTGACAAATGTACAGGTATTTGGTGTGGTAGTGCTAACCAACAAAGTGTAAAGCCTATTGGACATACATGGTTAATATGTCACAAAGCATAATGAGAAGAAAGCAGTCCTAAAGAATAAAGACTCGCCTTGTGGCGCGAGGTTTCTCACAAAGCCCTGAAATTGTTCTCTTGTAATGAACGTTATAGCGTTCTACTACTTAGTTTGCTTGGTAATTTCAAAAGGACTTGAAATGCAGCATATGTATGTGGTTGTTACGTATCTCTGAAAGAATCAAGAGATAGCAGATATTTACAAAAGTACTTGATAGACTTTTGTTTCCCAAATCAAGTGACTCTAAACCACAGAGTGCGTTTACAGTTAGATATAACGCTCACTTATAGATTGAAGCAATCAGGCGAATGTGGTATACCCGTCTAAGTGACTATTTGATTTGGAGGGGATAGAAAAGTAAGGTATTTTTCCTTGCGTATTCACAAGAAAGTTCTTGATTTGGAATTGTAGCTATCTATGTCGATGGTACAGACATGATGGGTACTCTTGATGTAATAAGAGGCCTTAAGAGCTATTTGAAATCCGAATTTGAGATGAAAAATCTGGGGAAAGCTCGACCGAATACTGAGCTTGTGGTATATTATTCCACCAGTTTGCATATGTCTAAAGTTGTCAGGCAATTTAACAAAGACATGCATCCTGATAGCACTCCCATGATTAGTTGAAGTACAAAATAAGTAAATGACCATTTCGTTCAAAGAAAGATGACGAAGATGTGTTGGGATATGAAATTCCCCTATCTAAGTGCAATAGACGCATTGTAGTACTTAGCATAATGTACTCGACCAAATGTTACATCCTCAGTGAACTTGTTAGCTAGATATAGCTCAGCGCCAATGCAACGTCATTGCAATGGTATAATGAATGTAATCATATACTTAAAAGTAACCATTGACATGAGTATTGTTTTATCCCTGCAAAGACATAAAAAATGAATGCTAAAGGAACTGCAATCCAAAGGTTGTTGATTATGAAGAAAAAATAATATCTTCTCCAACGAAAGTAATCAGGGGGATATATGGTAGACTATTTTCTAAGTCATTACCGATATTCATTTTCGAAAAGTACATGACTAAAAGAACTGTCTGGAACAACTCTGAAAGTAATCAGGGGGAGATGCCGATATCAGGGGGAAGATCCAAGGATATGATGTCTACATATTTTACTTCGAAATTGAAGATGTGTTGTACTCTTTTTCCCTTCAATCGAGAATAGTTTTTCCCAAAGGGTTTTGTTACTCGATAAGGTTTTTAGCGAGACAACACTATAAAACATCAAGTATGTTGAATGTTGAAGACATAAAGATCGTGTTAATATTACTGAAAATATCTGAATCAAAGAAATGAAACGCGATATTCTATTAAGCAACGTAACTTCCAGAATCAACAACATGGTCTTATAAACATTCAAGTCACCAAAGTAAAGTGATAAACTCCTTCTGACTACATTAGACTGATAGACGCATTTATGTGTCTAATATGTCTCAATTGTATATATTGTTAGTACTCGATTTTGTATTTATTTTGTTATTTTATGTCTTTGTAGGTATTTATAGAGAAATAAGCTCTTGCGGCGAAATTGGTTCGAAAAGTGGTGTTTTACACCCCATTTCGCGAATGTACTAAAGGGACACCGGAACTGGATAAGGGGGAGGTCATCTTCTCAAATTCAAATTTCATTTTGGCGGGAAATATTTTTCAGCAGCGTGTTTCTCTAGCATATTTTTCGATCGGATTTTGGATGGGTTAGAGGTAGACTCAATCGCTGAAACTTCATGGGCAGATGTGATATGTCCTAAAGAAGTTATTATGGGTGATTTGATCGATTAGATTTGTCTGAATAATCATGTGGAAGAGAAAACAGTGACCATAAGTTTCATGGATATTACACGAGTTGTGAAGAATTTAAACGTGTACTGCATGTGCTTGGAAGACTTAATCGACATTATGGAACGTGAAGAAGATTTATAAGGAAGGTAATCCAGCTGCAGATGCTTAAAAATCAAAATCAGTGATAAAAAAGGAAAGAAATAAACCCGAGTAAAAGCAGATTATTCTCGAGTTATGGCAGAGATATTTTGGTTTCTGTGGCTATATAAAGGTGTTAGGAGGTTAATAGAAAGCGGTCGAGAGTTTGGGGAAGTTTTGGAGGCTACGGAGCGAAGAAATCACGAGTTGCAGGAAAAGTTTTCTGCTGCTGCAACTCAAGAACACGAAGAACAAAAGCTTGTAAAGGAAAGTCGTTGAAAACTGTCGCTTAATTGCGACAGTTCCCAACTCCTTTCCAGCGACTGTGGAACAGTGTTTACAGCACTTATCTTTTATCGTTCATTTTGTGACGATTTTTGTACGTTGCAAAATCCTGTTTTACACCATTTTCTCTTTATTTCATCTTTGTAAACCATTTTGAGCCTAAATAAATATTTTGAGAGCACGTTTACTATGATGAGCTAAACCCCAACATTGAGGCGATGGAGGAAGCCTTATTTCACACTTGGGTAATTATATTTAATTCTTTTCATGACTTTTGCACTAATTTTAATTGAAATTATGATTTGAATTAATTAGTTGTCATTTGATTAGATGGGTCATGCTTAGCTTAGGTGATTTGATGTCTCATGCTTAACATTTACATCTAATATTTTGAGAATCTATCTTGGCAAAAATAAGAGTCACTTTATTTTATATTTTTATTGAGCTATAATTGTTAAAAGAATTATTATTTGAACCTTAAGAAATGAATTTGGTGGAATCCTAAGCCCTAGTACCTCTCGCCCACTTTGTTAATATTTTTGTATATAATTTTTATTAAATTTAAAAACTCGAATCTTCACAAGTCTTAGAGTTCGAATCATTTTTACTACAACTTCAAAATCACATCATAGACTAATGAAAATTGTCTGACATCAGGGGGAGCATCTAATGGTGTGTTGAACTATTTTCCTTCACCGAGGTTACTTTTTCCCACAGGGTTTTGTTACTTAATGAGACAACAACAAACACCGGGAATGTAATTTCCCAACTAAGGCTATTGTCTTTCCCACGAGGATTTTCTGCCTTAAGAGTTGTGAAGCAACTAGTCAACTTCAACGGAGCAAAGTGATCATCTGCAACGGATCACCTTTACTTGCATCTGTCACGTTGTACTCTTTTCCCTCCGTCAAGGTTTTATCCCACTGGGTTTTCCTTGTCAAGGTTTTAGTGAGGCAACATATTGGAGTCCAACTATGTTCTAAGTTTGCTTAATATTGTACTCTTTTTCTTTAGTTCAGGTTTTGTCCCTCTGGGTTTTCCTGACGAAGTTTTAAAGAGGCAATTAACTTAAACTCGTCGATCTTTGAAGATCGTATTGCATGTGATGAACTACATGTAAAGTACGAGACAACATGTGAAGTACTACATGTGAAGAGATGTACCAAGGTTTTATCCCACTGGGTTTTTCCTTGTCAAAGTTTTAGTAAGGCAATTGATTTCGGCACAAGTCATCAAGGAGACAACGACATTTGAATAACTACATTCAAAACACTATATGTGAAGCACTACATCTGGAGTTTCATTGTTGAACCGCACAAGGGGGAGTGTTATAGGGCCTATGGCCCATGGATGTGCGATCCATTAGATGACTAGGTTTTCCCTTACATGTATATAAAGAACATTATGTGTATGTAATAGAGGATGCCTCTTTACCAATAAGAAGTTCTTCTCCTTCTCTAATTGTTACTCCAACAAAATGATAATATTAAATGTAGTCAATTTATAAAATTAAAAACTGGAAATAATCAGATTACTAAAAATAATCAAATCTAACAAAAAGAATTTATTGTAATTATAAAAAAAAATCTGTTCAAGCCTCTTTGTCAAATAGCACAACTACCATTTTGTTGTTGTTCTTTTTAACAATGGTTTTAAGAATAATTTCCACATTTGATAGTATGATTTTCTTGCCTCAACTGTGGGTTTTTTTTTTTTTCCTGGAAGCATTTCCTCATTAAAACCAGATAGTATGATAATTGTTTCTTCCCCCAAGTAAAAACAAAAGAGCTAAGCCCATATCCTATAATCAGCATTTTCTTATCAGAATCACACTTTCAAGCACATTAATACATGAAGCAAACAATATAAAAGAACCTGTTCTATAATCATAGAATTAATGCCTGCGGACTTGAGTCCAAACTGATATACCAAACTGATATATGCTTATTGCAACAACTTTCCTCAAGCCCAATTTAGCACTCAACATCTCATTTGCAGATCATTCCTTGACTAACAAAACTATAAGAACTATAGAAGTACAGTATGAAAAACAACCATAAATTATTATATGGTCATTTAAAGTTGCAAAAGAAAGGAATCGAAACCCTTTCATGTTGTGAGTATGATGCTAATGTAGAGCTAATTATTCATGTTGTTTTCCATCTGTGGGAATCGAACCCACATCCTCAGGGCAGAACGCCACGCGCTCTACCAATTGAGCTAAGACGGCAAATGATGGTATGGGGAAGTGATGTACATTACACAAATTATGCCCTGATCTAATTTATCAAAAATCATGTTTCTTTGGTATAACCAAACCGACTAACCACTACTATCATAAGAAAATATGCTGCTAACACTATAGTCGTGAAACATAAGCATATGAATACGTACCCGTACCTCTAAATGTTTCGGAAAGAGAATCCATACTTATCAACGTTAGGTAGCAATGCCAATCCCATACTTGCTCACTTCACGCTTTAGTCATAGAAGGGTTTTTTTCGGCAAAAACCATGAGCTCCATAAAGATTTTGCAGCACGTGCATCATCAATTTCTGTCATTTCCTGTAGTCATGAAAACAAAACCACATTGTAAATCCTTCAAGAGACTTGGGTAACCTCAAAATTAACGCACTAAATCACAATAAGCAACATCAAATTAGTAAAAGTTTTGTTCTTTTTGGACAGGAATATGAATGCTTACAAAGTGCATTATACACAACATCATTAATCAAATTCACTATTTTTGTAGATTAGGTGACATCCATAGGTAATGTTGGATTCTAAAAGTAAAGTCTTACATTAATTCAACTTCCAATTTCTTTCATCCAAAATCATCATATACCGAGCAAATTATATAAATGTATGAAAGCTCTAACCTTATCAGACAGAACAATATGCTTAAGAAAGAAATTAATTGGATTTTTTTGGGTGAACATTTTAAAAATAAGTGACTGCAGTTAGCCTATCAAATGTGTGAAAAAAAATATATCAGGGAAGAAAGCTTACCTCAAGACACAAGGCATACCTCAAGGAGCAGTAGTTTCCCCCTAGACGAAAGGAACCTCGCAGTGATAGCAACCTACTGTAGAAGGGCAGTTCCAAAAGAATTTAGCACTGGCTAGCAAGATTGTTTGCTGCTAACCCGAAATTTATCATATTAGAATTTAGAGTTTCAGTTGCAATTAGATTAGTTTTCATGGCCCCAAGAGTTCTCATAACGACACAATAGCCAAAAGAGAAAGAGTTATATATATGGCCTGAAGCATGAGAGATAACTAAGATATGTGATAAGTGAAATGCCAAAGCAAGGTCAAGCGGAACGTACCACCAAAGATGTTATCATAGGCCTGGAGAAACCAACTCCAAGCCTTTCTTCATTTGATTTGCAGTACCCTTTTATATAAAAAGCAAGATGATACTGAAGAAGGGAGATAACAATTATAAATAGTTTAAAATTAGAAAGTTATTTCCATTCCATTTGGTGTTGACTTACCCATGGAAGACTGAATGCCAAAGGAGACATAAAAATGATAAGATGGATATAATTTTTGCATATTCATCAAAACAACATAAAATTTCTCAATAGCATTGTGTTTGTTGTTGATGAAGTATAAAGAGAAGGTTCCGTGATGGGTAGGAGCAAGAAAAATGACAACGTGGCAACCGTATCACAGTTCAGCAATACTCCTATAGTGCCCATGGAACATAAAGGTTAGCTCGAACCTCTTACCCATGGAAGACTGGATTATTTAACATCAAGCCTAACTCAGCTTAGTGCCGCTTACATATTGAACTTGAACTATAGATGACAAATAAAATGTACCTTAGTCACCAGTTATAGTTGAATCCTCTTCCTAATTTCAGACTATTCGGTATGGTCTTTTAAGAACAAATAATCATTAAACCCTAATTTAAATTGGAATGCAGAATAAATTGAATGAATAATTATTAAAGCAAAAGTGTTAGGGTTCATTGGTTTACGGATAGAAGATTGGATGTAGTTATTTACCCTTTTCACAAATACTGTATCTGCATAACAAAACAAAACTAAATAATTAGAGCAAAAAAACAGAGAAGCAACATTCTCTTTGCTGATCAAAAAAAACAAAAAAAACACATTCTATTGTTTCTCGTAGAGACACCAAAACAAAAACAAAAAAAATTCAAAAACGCTAATTGGAATTAAATTAAAATTTCATAAGAACATATTGAACAGAAGATAGCTAAGAGGAATCACAATTCAAAACTAAACAAAATAAACATATTATTTGCTTAACAAATCAATAAAATCCAAAAACACCAAAACGAACCTGTTTCGAATCCCCTTGTAAGAGAGCTCTGACTACTCAACTTGTTTCTCAAGCGGATTTCATGTGCATGAGAAGAAGATAGCAGAGAGGAATCATAACTATGCAACATCTTTGAGTTCTTGTGATGCGTTAATGGTGATGGCACCGTGCAGGTGGTGAAAAAAAACTAAAATTCTAGGGTTTATTTTAATTTAGACTGTGTATGTAGGATTTCTCTTGATATAGATGCGTAAGATTGACCTTCGTATACTACGTCTCCTACCACCGTTGCAGTAAACTGGTTAGGGTTTAGTTTGTAGTAGCAGAGATCGGTGTAGGATAGCGAATTGTTCTGATAGATGATTGAGACACAAGTCTCGTTATTTTTAGGTCTGAAGCTCGGCGTAAGAGTAAAATAAGCGCGGTGTTATTGGACGAAATATTGATGGTGTGAAAAAACAAAAGGTTTCTATTGGATGAAATATATTGTGGTGGGGCCAGAAGCTCTAGAGAGAGCTTGATTCAGCTTTTAACCATATCAGAGGAAATTCACCTGAAATCATATTATTAATAATGTGGGGGTGCCAATAACTAGTACAATGGTTGACTGGTGGTCGGTAAGTGGTGATTTTAAATCATCAACTGGAAACTATGTGTTAGTTTTGAAGAGATGCGATGTCAAGGAAACTAATTAATGTTGATAGTGAGATCAACTATGGACTCTGGAGCTTTGGACGCAAAGTCGGAGAAGAAATGAAAGTGACTTCATAATTTCCTTGAATTTTATACTTATAGCCAAAGTATGTGCATGCTAGAAATAAATTGTTCTGATCAAACAATTATTTGGGAAGAAACACATAGTTTGAGATTATGGTATGTCTCGATAAATAGATCGACGATATAGTATCATAAAGCAATTGCTCTCACATGCGCGCATCGAAAAGAAATAGTGTATGTGAATTGTATCTAGCCGGCAAATGATACGAATTCTAGAGAGCGTATAATTGCATCATCGAGGGAAATGGGATAGCCTATATAGAGTAGTATTTATAGCGGACACCCAACCTAGCGATTGGAGATCCCATGGTTATCTAGGTTCAAAAGAGACAACAAAGTTATAAATTTATACTCACCGGAAACACTGTGAGAGTTTACTCTCTTTCCTATTTCTATGATGAAACAGTGTTGCCTGTCAAGTGAGAGGTTGAGAATTTCTCTTAATGATTCCTATGGATTAGTTTGACTAAGAAAAGTATGGAGGGATACTTTCAAATAGGAGGTCACCTATATGAGTGAGAAGTGGGGCCGATTCTATGATAACTACAAGGCTAAGTTAATCTAGAGCACTCATGAAAAACCAACATCGTTCGGGGCCGAAATGAACACAACCGAGAACCGGATATGTAAGGAAATAAACTATGTGATATCTATTGCATCGGTTTATATCATAAAGTTGGGCAGTTCAAGACATCACGTTCACTGAACAACTAGTAAACCCGGTAGGTATTCACTACGGAAGATTCAAAGCCAAAAGCTATCTCTCCTGATGCAGTGATGTTCCGCGCACAAACTCTTTCTAGTGTCTGCATTAAAACTTGCATGGATTTCTATTCAATGTGGGGGATTGTTGGAATTTTGAATACAAATATGAGTTAGTTAGTTAGTGTGAATGGATGTGTCCACTCACTTAAACCTTTTTAATATGTAGTGTCTTCTCCCATGGGATGTGACTCTCCACTAAGGGTTGTGACTCTTCATGAAAGGATTTCTCCAAGAGTCACCTCTAAACCTATATAAACCCCACTCATTCTCCATTGCAAGTGTGTTTTTTAGAGTCATAAAACTAGTACTATAAATTTAAGAGTTTGCATGTGTCTTCAAGAGTTAAAGAAGAGTTTGTGCTACATCTATTCGCGTTCGATGTTCGGTGTTATCGAAGTGCTGCGAAAAACATCGAGGTATTGTTGAATGTTGGAGACATATGCCGCTAAACCTGTAACAACATTATGTACAGGGGGTCAAATGTCTTAAGCAAAGAGATTACTCGCCTCAATACACCCAAATAAGTTTGTTTAAGTTTTGTGATTGATCATCTTTTTCTATCCGTCTTTTCTTGGTTTTTTGTTGGTTTTACGAAACATAATACATGTTGCAAAGAGTTGTAATGGATCGGTGGATATTATACGAGTCGTATTATTGGAGAATCGGTAGCGAAAATATTTGTCCAACAGGATTTCGATTGGTAACTTCATATTAGATCCCTATGGTGGCACAAGTTTTACGTGCATTTTCTATTTCACTTAAATAATTCGTTTCTGAATTAAAATGCGAGTCACCTAATACATACTGATTCCTTTCTGTATAACTAAAGTGCGAAAAGTGAACTAATGGAAAGGTTGGAATGGCAAACTTAATGACTCATACAAGACTACAGACACACTTTTAGTTAATAATGCACATAATGGTTGATACGCTTTGATAAACATACGAAGAAATGTAAATGGGTTGAAAGGTTATGAGTTACGAAAAACTATTAACCGTAAACTTTAAGGAAAAATACTATTGGAAAATGCAAGATTCAAAAATTAGAAATTATTGATAAATCTTTGGTCCGAAAAATATTAGTCGGTCTACAATATGGTGAATTTGGGTAATCTACTTGCTAAGAGATCATGGCCTAGACTATTCAAATAGTTCGTGTGCACCGGTGGGCAGTAGATGGTGTTAGAGCCAAGAGATCAGAGCCACAATAGAAAGAAATACCTTGTGAGCACCGGTGGGCAATAGGTTGATTATGATTTGGGCTGCGGTCCATGGATAATGATATGGGGTTGTCTATAGGTGGATTATGATTTGGGTTGCGGTCCATGGATAAAGATTTGGGGTTGTCGAGTTTGCCGAGTTCAGGGCCACAGCTATTCAAATAGTGTGTGTCGCGGTGGGCAGTGGTTGTAAGCCTTAAAGTATTTAAGGATTAGTTGGAAAGTCTAGTTAAGACAATGAAGCGATAAACATCTAAAATAAAAAGTTACTAAGTTTGGAACACACATAAAGAAATTGCTAAGTGATATTTGGTTGGACGAAATTTAATAAAATATTCTAAAATAATTTAAGAAGCTAATTACTTAAATTGGAAGTGTGATTGAGTAAAAGTTTGAAATAAAAATCAATAAATCGGTGAAAGAGTGTTTTTGTTTAATTATGCCATTGATGCATCGTTTCGTTTGTTTTTCCGCTGCACTATATTATTTTTGGAAATTTCCTACTGGGCTGTGGTTGCTCACCCCTTTTCCCCCTCTCTCTACAGAGTATACTGAGACACTAGCTGCAGAAAGGAAATTATAATTTGTCACGGGGATTTGGGAATCGGTATTTCAATATCGTCGATATGTATTTTTCAAATTAGTTTCAATTATGGATTGTAACCATTTAAGATGTTTTGTACGTAATTTATTTATTTATTGAAATTTATTTCGTAGTTTTATATTATTCTTATTTTTAAAATGAATAATCTGGACCTACGATAGTGCCGCTCCGCGACTCTGGGCTAGGTTGTAGTGCCAGAATTAGCGGGGTGTGACAAAGCATTTCACGCGTCTAAACCTTTTTGAGTTCGCAAACAAGACTACTTACTACAATTTTGAATATCAATATGTTGTTTCAAGTAATTTGGTTCTAATCAAAGTTTGAAGACCGTCATTCAAGATTTTGGTGTTGCTATCCATTGGTGTTTGCAGCTATCTTTTTTGTTCGATCAGTATGTTCAAGTTGAACACTTCAAAATCTCTCTGTGTCCAACTTGAGGGGTATTGGAATATTAGAGTGTATCACACATAGATTACCGGGGTTAAGGTATTGTGAAGGACCGAGGCAACAAGTGCAGTCAAGACACGCACCGGAAAAGAGGATAAATTCTGCTACTAATCTAACTACCGTGGACTTAATCAAGATGTGGACTTGATCAAGATAAGTGAAGAGAAGCTACCAAGATATTGTGTAATCCAAGTAGTTATCTAGATATGCTTCTTATCATGTAACTTATCTTTTATAACTCTATAAATAGGAGTACTTTAATGTAACAGAAATAATCCCATAATGATCAAACATCTGAGATCAATAATAATTCTCCCTTCGGGGATTTGTTCGTGGACGTAGGCGTTAGTGCCGAACCACATTAAGATATTGTGTTCTTATAATTGTCTTCGATTTCGATTACTCTTTGATTTTATTTTCTCTAATCTATGATCGATACCCATAATTTATTATGGTATCAGAGCGGGGAGATCCGCTCATATTGCTTCCGCTATATAAAATTAAATCTTTGTTTTCGCATCTATCAGTTTTTTTTATTAATTTTGATGTTTTTTATCCATACATCAAAGTTAATGAGATGTTTTCATGGTGCTGAATTCTCTCTCTACTACCCAGATTTCTAAGGGTTAGTATCTTGGATCACAAGGAAGTTCAGAAAATTGATTTTCCTTGTTATCAGAATTGTGTATCGAACTTTGGAAAGGATTTGTGTCCTTCTTCCATTATTCAATATAAAGATATTCCAGATCTTTTCCTGCTCAAGCTTTCATAAGCTTAATTCACACTTAACTGATTTTTTTCATGGTATGTTTTATTTTTGTATGCCAAATATATGTGTTTGTATTGATATAAATCGTCTAGGGCGGCATCTGTAAGCAATCAAAATAACAATCATATATAAGTTATATGTAGTATTACATAAATGATATTTAATATTATTTATACTCATGGGTTTGTTAAGACTTGTGGAAGTATGTGAAAGAAGAAGACATAGGAAACCCTAATAGATGAAAATAATTTCAAGCTCTTAAGCAAACTGTATCTCATTTTCTTCTTTTTGACAAAGAGTGGTCGTTCTCTTAACAATATCTCTCTTTATATAGATCACACACTTGGGCCTCAAGTATTCTTAAAATAGAAAACTACTAACTGACAAGGAAATTCCCGGAACTTAGTTTTCAAGGTAAGTAGGTTCCAAAACTATTAAGATGGGTTTTGAAACCACTATTTAAAAAAACTTCATTTATGTAACAATTTGGGGTTTCAAACCCAAATGGTTTCATTTTCGGAACCAGGTTTCTGACTTTATCTGAAACCTTTATGTAATATAGGTTATAAAGCAACTGTGATTTGTGTTAAAGCACCGCTAGGTTGAACCTACAAGTATTAATATGTCAAGCTTATTGGCGATGTTGGTTGACCATAATGATTTCTTGATTTATTATCCATTAAAGTCAGTCTAGGACTGGGATTAGATATAGGTAGTTGAGTATCAGAAATCACTAAATACCCTTGAAGATTGAAGACTGAAAAACACTAAGATGTCGACGAGAACTTAATTAACAAAGGTATGTGAAGACTAACCATCCTATTTACTCATTGTTTTTACCAATCTATCTTAATGAAGCAATTTCGTATGGCTTTAGTATATGATGAGTTACAAAGAAGAAGTTTCGAGCTCAAGCTTGTACTTGTCTAATCTCGAGACACAAACTCAAGTATTCGATGCTCATAGGATTAATCGCATTTGAGGTTGAGAACAATTTTACTGTCCAATAAAATATATTTACGAAATAAAATTCCAAAGACATCAAGTTGCAATAGAGTTCGGGAACTGAAAATGGTAGTTCACGAATTATGCACAAAAATTGATTTTACTAAACTCCAAGGTGTAACAGAGTTCGAGAGCTATACACTTTTCACCATCTTACCGAACTCGTGAAATTGTACCGAGTTCATGAACCAAATTTATTAGTTCATAAATTTTGCACTTTGGGATATATTACTAAATAAATCCAACATCATGAGTTGGAAGACTGATTTTCCTTATTTCGCGAACTTTGTACTTTTGGTATGTTATAGGACACTCTAAATTTCTCGAGTTCGCAAACGCGAACTTTATTGTACTTTGGGTGTTACTGAACTTCAACTTTGCTTGATGGTTCACAGACCATATTGGTTAACTCGTGAGCTAACTTTTATGCACATTCATTGATCGATATATACTCGGGTGCACATTCTTTTTTATATAAAAGAAAAACGGTTCACATGCTTACATGGTTTCCATTCTTTGTAATATTTTATATTGAGAAGTTAAATTTGTTGGGATCAAAGTAATTCGTAAACATGAAAACTAGTTCATGAACTTTCTTGTAATGCAAGTAATAATTGCTTAAGCTTTAAAATACCTAGTTGTATTCATCGTTATAAATCGGTGACTCTCTCAACTAAGATTCTTAATCACTGCATGCCATGTATCATGTTGTTGCAAGAGTCCTCCTCCAAAGATTTAAGGTTTCCTCGAGAAACATAATTAGGTTACGGCTTTGAAGACTTCACTTAGGATTCGTGATACCCTGCCAGATTATTGTTTACCTGATATATCTTTGTTACTCGGAATCATATCTTGATCATCGTAGTTCTTTTCTATTTTAAAGGTTAATTTATTTTGATGTATGGTCATTCATGAACTATTGATTGTGGAATAAGATTGATATAAACTATGAGGAGTTCTTCGTTTATGACCTTGTAGTTGCTCAAGAGATTAACATCTAAACTTGATATATATAGATCTTATGAGGTAGTTACAATTGGGCATCCCTATAAATTATAAAGAGAGTAAGTTATCCTAATTATTGAGGTTTGGTTGACATATTTTACCTGGAGATCCCTCAAAGGAAATAGAGGTCAATTGCCTTGATTGAAACATATATGAAGGAAATTGAATAGGTGTCATGCTGGAGGCAGGGTAGCACTAGCCTTTATGAAGGATTGTGGAGCAACTGTAAGTCTGTTAATGAGGTCATTTAGGGGAATCAAGTGCATAGGGGATTGCGATATCCATGAGATGTAAGGAGCACGACTGAAGCTGAATTTCTCAGAGGGTTAAGTCAGTCTCAACTACATTCCACTCCAAAATATGATAGTGGGCTTAATACAGTGTGGTATTAAAACTGGACGAGGTTGGGGAATTTTACTCCTATATTGCAGGTTTCCTCGTTAACAGAATTTCTTGTGTCTTGTGTTACTTTTGTTCTGCATTATATTATTTCTCTGTATAATTGAAATATCACTAGTACTACGTTAATCAACCTAGATAGTTT
Organism: Papaver atlanticum; assembly: GCA_023531105.1. NCBI lineage: Eukaryota > Viridiplantae > Streptophyta > Magnoliopsida > Ranunculales > Papaveraceae > Papaver > Papaver atlanticum. The sequence continues at coordinate 3,994,043 of JAJJMB010003633.1, forward strand.
TTATCTTGATAGTAAAAATCTAACAAAACTTTTCCTTGTTGAATTTGGATCTTGGAATATAAATCATACAAGACTTTATCTTAATTGAATTCGGATCTTGAAAGATCAAGTACATACTAGGTTCACCTTATGGATTTTTATCTTAATTTATTATCAAAGGATTCCTTGTTTTATAATCTTGAATACAGATTCAATATCTGGATGTATAAGATTTGTCTATAAAGGTTCACGGATGAAAAAGTTTGTAGTCTACTAGGTACCTTCTCCTCTTCAATTTATTATCTAGATATGTTCGTGTTTCTTCAAACTCATCTTTATTAACCATATGTCAACTATATGTTGCAATTGTTGAAGATCTTTAACAACCATAATTAAGAATTCTGAAAAATGAATTATTCATATTGACACTTACGTGTTTTTGATATGTTATTCATATTGGTTTATTATCTCAACTACATACTCTTTTTCTTCGTTCTCCCCAATATATCTTTGCACTCTTTATCAACACTATAACACAATTTATTCTTCGATCTATTATCGATTATATGCACACTCATCAACAACAATAAAAATTCATTATTATATTCACTATATAAATCATCCTCAACGATTATTTTTCAATCTTTTCTTAATTGTCATTATTTTCCATATCTATCATCATATGTTTCTCTTGTTTTCATTATTCTTTTTTCTGAAACAACGAAAGCGAATAAATCGTTCCTTTTTTTTTCGGAACACCAAGATTGTAGATGTATATACATTCTATTAGATTGCAACACATGCTTTGTGTTAAACTAAGCCTGACATAAGTTAAATATACGAAGGTTAAGTTGACCAAATTTGGAGTTTGAAAAAAAAAAGTTATTTCAGAAAAGAAGTTTGAATGGATTTTTAGATGGGCACATTCAAAATAGCCCTCAAATTTATTAATTTTTTGCTAGAAATCATTTCAGTATCATTTACGATTGGCTAGAAAGGTTCTCATTTACAAAGTGTTAGAGCATTGATCGGTTGAACCCACCAACATTGGTATGTCAAGTTTGGATGTCAAGTTTAGTTCCAAAACTCAGAGTCGCTTGATTTGGTACTAAAGTAAACTTTGCTAGGATAGACTAGGAACATAGAAATATCGAGACTTGATCTTGTTACTCACGAAGAACCTGAAGACATATCGGCAACAACAGAGACACCATCCTTCAGTTCAAGGTCAATAACAACAGACTTGACTTGTTTCACTTCTATCATTTTGTCTTTCAAGTCAGTATTTCTTGACAAACTAACATACGAACTAAAGATTGTTTACAATGACTTTAGTATTGGTGACTTGGTCATTATTGTTAGAGCATTGCTCGGTCGAAATCACAAGTGTTGCTATATCAAGCTTGTTGTCAAATTTAGTTGTCAAAACTATATCTTGATTTCTAGTCTATAATTAGTTAAGTCTCGGTCTAGGATAATGGTAGTTGAAGAACCAACCAGTCATCAATTGCGTTCTACCGTTTGAAGGCGAAGATCAACCGAAGATTTTGGAGAACTTCATGAACAAAAGGTAAGTGAAGACTGAACCACCTATTTCTCAAGTTATATTCACTTTTCTATCCTTGAGACGTTTGTCGCATAACTAATTAGACTAGCTTGCATAGACAAGAATTTCGAGTCGAGAACTAATTATTTAGTTTACGAATGTCTCGAAATATAGTGACTAAGCTTAATACACATTTGTTCATACTTGATCAATTTTGTTGGAGAAAATTTTATTGTTCGGAACCAAATCATGATTCAAGTTTATCATTCGAAAATAGCCTGGAACAGTGATATGTGTCATTGATGTTATTCGGGAATGTTTCGAATTGATTTAGAGAAATATAGAACTACTATATTCGGAATACAAGATAGTGCTATCAATCTTACAAACAGAAAAAACTGTTATATGTCTGAATCCGTATTACATGTACTTGTACACGTAGCGGAGTAGCTATATATCGACTTTCAGATTTATGTGATACGCATATTCGTATGCACGTCATGGGAAAATCTATTTGTTTCGTGATCCGGATAGGTATGCATATTCCTATGCAAACCATTTTGGAACCGTGGTAAAGGAACCGGGTTTAAGTATTCAAACCAGTATGCGAACCAATACAGTTCTATGTTCTAGAACCAGTTTAGTGCCCAAACCGGTACGAAAGCTGAAAAGGTTTTTTTTATCTCTGGAACCGGTAAAGTCTTAAGGTTTACAAACCAGTTTGCAAACTGAAAAAGTTTTGTTAACTCCGGAACTCAGTTTTGCACTTAAGTTTGCAAACCGGTACGTGAACTGAAAAAAGTTCTGTCAACTTCGGAACTCGGTTTTGCTTATAAGTTTGCAAACCGTTCAGCGTACCATGACTCAGCCGATTCACGAATGACTCAAGTATTTGTACTTTGTGCATTCACCAACTATGTCGATTATGATTCAATTGCGATTAAATTATTTCTATGAGATATTTTGCATTTGATCAATTCTCTATAAATATATTAGACTTATTGATCACATGATTGTGACTCAAGATCAATGTCTTTGTGTTCATGAAAATGAGTGTTGAGCTTTTAAGTTCAAAGCGGCTAGTTTCAGCTAACCAAGTTGGACATAGTCTTTGTACACGGTTCGGTTACGGTTTTCCTAACTAGAGCGTATATCTTGTTTATGTGAATAATATTCAAAGTTTTCATCTAACGGTGAATATTGTTTGGTTGGTTTCAAAGCTATCTTAGCTTAAACCTAAAGCAACCTATGCTTTGAATGTTTATATAAGGGAAGCTCTTGGAAACTGAGATCTTTGAATCCTGACACTACTTTTTGGTGTGCCCTAGTTGTATCTAGAGTCGTCCTCTCCAGAAACCCTTCTAGGGTTTAGCGACTATCAAAAACTTCATTGGGATTCATGAAGCCGGGTCTAGTTATCTTTTATCTTGATAACTTGAGTATCCTGATCTTGTTCCATTGTTCATTTATCACTTGAACAAGATAGATAGAAATCACAAAGTTCTCTTCGTCTCAAACTTTGTGATTCCTCAAGTTTTATACTTGTGAGGTGAATAATAATTTAGGCTGCACTTCGGGTTGCATAAGTTCGAATTTTGAGGATAGCTAGACTTCTGTCAAATTGTTATCGATTTCCATCACCTTGATCTTACGTTTGATCTGATCATCTGTTTCGATCGTAAATTAGGAAATCAATTATAGGCTTAATCTGTGGGAGGCATATTTTGTTTAAATCTTCAATTGAGTTGAAGAAACTCTTAGTTGGTGTGACGTCATCTAAGGGAATCAATTGCGCAGAGTCCTGCTGGGATTCAAGAGGCGTAAGGAGCGCGATTGTACCTTAATCGGTAGGATACCTTTTAGGGCTCAACTACATTCCAGACCGAAATTAATTTGTAGTAGGCTAGTGTCTATATCGGCTTAATACAGTTTGATGTTCAATCTGGACTAGGTCCCGGGGTTTTCTACATTTACGGTTTCTTCGTTAACAAAATTTCTGGTGTCTGTGTTATTTCTTTTTCAGCAATATATTGTTTATCTCTATAATTGAATTATCACTGTTTGTGCATTGATCAATCACAGAAGATAGGTCCAACCTTTTTTGTTAGATAAGACTTGATTGATCCTTGGATATTGGTCTTTGGTACCGTCCAAGAGCTCTCTTTGTGATTAGGATCGCGGATTCAATTCTGTAAACATTCTAATCGCAAGAGAGATTGAGATATAACTCTAGACATTTTGATTTAGTTTTTACTCTCGGAGTTGTGTTGAGTTGTTCCATACAGATTGCCTACGAAAAAGTTGGTGGTGTATTTTGGTACCCCAGTGTTTTCGATTATACTGTGATCAAAATATCAAGGAATAATGTACTAGTTGTTTCTATAACTTAAGTATATGGAGTTACGAGGTATAGTTTATTTATGGACTTTGTAGAATCGACATAACCCTAATTGGTAATTCATTATTATTTAGTGTGTTGAACATCCGGATGAATCCATACCTTGGAATTATGTTCGTTTACATGGTTTAAAGGAGTATAAAAAAAAAATGGTTGAAAAGGTGATTTAAGGACTTATTTTAGGACCGGTCCCAAGCACATATCTAATCTAGGACGAATCTCTTACAAGGATTTAATACAAGACCAATCCTAAGGATCTAATCCAGGATCGATCTTAAGTATATATAACCAGACTTGATATTTCGATAGGTCTGGTAGCTTTGAATTCCCCAGACATCAAAATGTATATGGTTTAGATAATGTCAATATAGTGATTTGAAGAATACAATTGGTATTTGTCAAATTTGAAAATAAATATTCATTGCATATCTTAAGGATTTTCGGATTCTGTAATACCATGGCTTCTACTCAAAGCCTTGGTCATTATACTATGATGGATCTTGTAACACGCGGCATAACTGATTGTGCCGAAAGTCAACTTGTTGAGAGACACAAGTAGTCTAATTAGGTGAAACATATTTCGTTGCCTACGTTTAAAATCTTCTTTGGTATCAAGAAGCTTTTAATAGTACCGTTGGTGGGAAACTAAATCGTATTGTTATTTTAGTTTTTCGATTAATCCACTCACATTTGTTTGAGGATTTGACTACTACAGATCTATTGATACAAGATCTATAGATAGAAATGTTGATCATTCAATGTTAACAGACTTCGTATTGTGCGTGTTGGTCAATAGTGGAATCAAGTTTGATTGTCCAACGGTTACTTTGAAGATTGAAGATTTGAAGACTTTTTTTCTTCTGGTTTCTGATCTTTGTGATTTTTTTACACACTTTATTCTCTGAGATCCAAACAAGCAGTTTATTTCGATAGACATAAGACTTATGTAAATATCGAACAAATTGCCTAGTTGTTGCTTATTGTTAAGTTGCTTGGATAAAGCTTGTTCGTTGAGATTGATTATTTCGATAATCTTTGCCTTGATTTGATCTTTGACAAAAGGAGTTCATATTAATTAAATGGAATATTTTTTTTCCTACTTTATATCTGATCTAAAGATTGATTTGAGAGATTGATAACTGATTTAGCTACTGGAACAGATTTAGTCATTTATTGTTTCAGGTTACGATTATAGTTGAGAGCAGAAGTCGTCACGGCAGGTGAAACAACTCAAGATAGTGGGCACCGTTTTAGGATTTACGTATGTTAGAGCATTGCTCGATTGAACCCACCAAACGTTGGTATGTCAAGGTTGGTTGTCATATTTAGTATCAAAACTCATAAGTCGCTTGATTAGATTACTAGAGTCAACTTCGTTAGGTTAGACTATGAAGTCTAGAAATGTTGAGACATACAAGTATTACTCTGAAGACTTGAAGATTCCGAAGACGTATCGACATAAATGATGACATCATCCTTCCACTTGAGGTTAGTAATGCATGACTTGACTTGTTTGCATTCAATATCGTAAGCATTCAAGTATTTTCTGGTCGAAAACATAATATGCAAAGTTATATACGCGAAACTCTAGTATAAGAGACTTTATCATCATTTTGTGATCAAAGTGTCAAGGAACAATATATCAATAGTTATGAATGCTTTATATTGGTATATTGAATTACTAAGTATACTGCTTATCTTTTGAACTTCGTAATTGTGACATCAACATAATCTTTGTAACTCGTTACTAGATTGTGTAGTTAACATAGGTTTGATTTCATGCTTATAAAACTATGTTTAATTGCATGAGTTTAAGGAAGTAGACGTACGAACTTGTTTCGTAGTTGAAAGGAAATCAAGAGGATTGAAGGTCCAGATTTCATTGAAGATCTTAAGGTTGGAACGATCCTAACCTATATAGGGAACAGAGGTGGCACCGATTCTAGCTTATGTTGGGAGTCAAGGTAGAACCGATCCCTACCTATATTGGAAGTCAAGGTAGAACCGATCCTAACTTGTTTTAGGAGTCATGGTAGAACCAGTCCCAATAGGAAAAACTGATTTCTCTAAGTCACGTACACTTTAGGGTTTGTGTGATTTGTAAATTGGGCTTGTAAAATATAGGAAAGTTCAAGATTCCGACATAATGAGTAATTTGAACAGGTGCTGAAATCTTATTTCTTAATTGTTCAAAGATATTCCTTGATACTCAAGGTGATATCCCAAACTGAAATAGTAGAGAATCTTTTTAAGATTTTCGAAGTTATATGTTTTGTTTTACCAGAAAGAAAAACATATCTCTGGAAAAAATATTAGTTAAGTGCTAGCTAATATTTAGTTGTCCAAGAGATTTTGGTTATACAGTTGGATAGTGGTTGGAATTAGACAAAACCGAATTTAGGTGCTTTATTACATATCTTAATAATATTTTCGGTTATGAGAATTAATTGGTTTATAAACTACCTTGGTCTATAAATAGTAAAGTTTGTTCTTCTTACAAACTTATCCCGAGGCAAGCATTTTGTTTCGTAGTCACTGTTGTAGCCGACTAATAGTATTCTCGTAATACTATCTTGGAGAGTAGAATCACCTAATTAGAGGAAATCTCTTACGTTTGCTAGTTTAAAGACTTCTTTGGGATCAAGAAGCGTGTACTAGTACCGTTGGTGAGAAACTAGAATTGCATTGTTATTTGTTCAATTATTGATTTGATTGACTAATGGTTTGTTAACTCTTGCTTGTACCTAGTTTGATTATTCTTGCTTGACTTCCCTTTTTACATATGGTCACTCAATCTAGATCAAGAGATTAACGGTAGTTCAGATGTGTCTTTAGATCTAACGTTGACTTGTGATCATACATTATTAACAAACTTTGTTTTGTGTGTGATCGATCAT
>JAJJMB010003633.1:4000872-4067829 GCA_023531105.1 Papaver atlanticum
TCCCAGGGGTTTTCTTCATTTGTGGTTTCCTCGTGAACTTATTATATGTACCAAGTGTATACCTTGTGGTTGCTATCTTCTTGACAGTTTCTGTCTATATTAGATCACACAAGGTATCAGACTTATAGGTTGACATCGAAAAAATTGTGGTGTACTTGGTACCCTCGTCATTTCAACGTGTATAGTCCAAATTGGTTACAAACGAAGTAATACTGAAGGGACTGAGTAACGACATAATGTTTACTGGTCTCAACTATATGAAGTTGCAGTAGTCAACTTGTGTTACGGCTTAATTCTTAGAGTATTAAAACTGGACTAGATCTCGGAATTTTTCTGCTAGGTAATGCTCCTTGTTAACAAATTGTTGTGTTTGTATGCTTTTACCATTTCCACATTAAAATTAGTATCATTGTAAAAGCATTATTCCTATTTTTGTATGCTTGAAATCTATTGGTTTTAAAGAGATTAATGGTATTCTCTGTGCCCTCGTTTCTCCACAAAGTTTTCAAGGGGAACCAGCTCAGACTTTGGAAGGTATGCAAATTTGTGTGTCCGGCCAAACTTTCGAAAAGGTATGCACATTTGTACCTTAATAGCCAGGAACGTGCAAAGCCACCACGAATCTCAGTGAGAACCGCGAATTTGCGCTCCTCACTGAGAATCGTGATGGGAACGTGCTCCTAACAAGATAAAATCGCTCTCCAAACAAGTGAGAATCAGGTCACTTCAAAAATCCGTCAAATTCTCCAAAAAAAATATTCTTTGTTAGTATTATTTGTAGTTAGAAAACAGGGGAAACAGAAGAAGAAATAAATAAAAAAAGTTGTATTAAGATCAAAGAGGAAGAAGAAGAAGAAGAAAAAGATAACATTAAAGTTTCATGTTTACATTTGTTGTAAGATCATAGGTGGAAGATGCGAGAGGAGACGGAATATGAAAAAAAACATAAACACGGTGTTAATCTAAGACTTCGTTTAGGGTTAAGTAAAATTAAAAGAGACTATTAGTTAGTTATGGGCCTATCTTAACCTATACTAGGCCCAACTTAGTTTATCTTAACCTATATTAAGTCCGGCCAGTGAAAACCTTGCCATTGAAAACTATATACCTGACATGAAAACAAACAAAATAATTATATGTAAAACTTTTGGCACTGAAAACTGATATATCAATTGTAATTTAATTTACGCTCCCGACTCGTTCCTCGAATTTCATTTTTCGAAAATTTTATGATTCTCGTTTCCGTCCTTGCTCCGGCTCCCGACCCCGTTCCCGCTTCTGACTACTAAGATTTGTACACCCCTCAAAACTCGAAATGTACATTCCACGTTGAGTAAAAACGGGTAACGATTTCGCGTTACATATAATAGAAAACCTAAAAAGAAAAGAAAAAACTCAAATGTAATTTAAAAAAAATGGGGAGAAAAGTTCTCCACCAGATAATGACTAACATCGCAATTTTTTCATTTTTCTTAATAATAAACTTTTAATAAAAGGATAAGAGTTCATTTTGATCCGGCTGAGTTCGAGACTTCAGCCTATCAATGTTTAGAAGATCATAAATTGAGCGATGAGGTAGCTACTGATATGACAAGAGGCATCGGCATCGGTTTTGTGGGCCAATGACCACCTGATTAGGATTCTCACTACAACAAATTAAGACAAGTTTTCTGTTTGATCCTTTAAAGGGTCACATTCCCTTTCATAAGATCTAAAACTGGTAACACTTTCCGGTCTCACTTGCTTATCAGTGTGATGCCCTTGTCCATCCCAGAGCGGTTAGGATTGCTAGAGCCTTTTTGTTCAAAATTCTCACTTCTCTGCCATCCAATACAACATCTCAGAATTAGAGTGATTATTCCAATGTTAATGTTATGTCACAAGTAGTTGCAAGGTTTATCTTCATCACTCCCAGAAGGCTTTGGTTTTTGACTATTTCAATCTGTTCTTCTTGTAGTTGAGAGTTGTCTGTTCATCTTGGCAGTTGAGTGTGTAGTCCTTGGATTCGATATTACATTTCCAAACAGTTTGGCACATCTGACTTTTTAGATTGTACCAGATTGTTGTAGCAAATTTTGGGAGAAAAGTTCCATCTTCCCTGACTGGGTTACCACTAACCAGAATTTTTTACTCCTCATTCTTTTTTCTTTTTTTTTCTTTTTTTTTGCCAGTGCTTAACTAATAACTGCACGTAATGTAGAGTCACCCCTGTTCTTGGGGAAGAGTTTCCACAATGACCGCAATCAACAAGAGTAATTGTTCATTTAATTTAGAGGAAAGAGTCAGCATTCAGAAAGATGGAAATCTTTGGTCAAATTTCTAGCTGCTAAGCAATATTAATTGAGTTCTTAAACATATAGTAATTCACATAAAAATGAACAATTCCATCTAAATTCTATTTGTCCATCGGAATTTTCATCCATAAGACTACCATACAAAATCACATTTTCATCACCAAAACCCAAAAAACTAAGAACATCTAAAATGAAAATATAATAACAAGGGATGACAAACCAAGAGAAATTTAAGCTTAACAGGGCGAGAATGATAAGGACATTTAAGAAAATGAACTACTAGAACTACTTGTACTGCTAGTTTCATATGAGCTTAAAAGTTCCTCTAAGAATTCAATCCCTAAATCTTCAAATTCAACCAAGTTACTATGATCTGTTGAATATGATGAACTTGACGACGTCGACGACGGTGATTGTGATGGTTTAACTACTTCCCTTGCTTTACTTTTCTTATTACTACTGAACTTCTTATTCTTCATCGAGTGACACTTCTTAAGAGCCAAAACCGGTGATGATCCATCTTTGAACCGGTGTTTTATATCTTTTAAAGACTCACGAACATGTTCGACCGGAAAGTTAAGGATAGCCATGGATCCTCTCATTGAGAATGCAGCTTGGTCATAAGCTAAAGCCGCTGCTTCAGCACTATCAAAGGTTCCAATCCAAACTCTAACTCCATTTCTGGTTGAATCTCTTATTTCTGCTGCGAATTTACCCCATGGCCTTTTTCTCACACCTCTGTATGACTTTTCTTTTGTTTTAATCTCTTCCCTTTTAGTACTACTAATAATTTCCTTGGATGAACTAACTTCTTCTACGAATAATTCTTCCTTGATCACTTGATCGGCTTCAGGTAAAACATTATCACAGAAAAACATATCTTTGGAATCGTTTTCAAGAAAAGGCAACGGTTTTTGATCTAGAAGAAACTCCTCAATCCAAGAGTAAGAACTAGGATCCCATGAACCACCACCGCTTGACATGGATGTTTCCGGTGAGAATTCTAAGAACTGAGATTGAAAGTACGATGAGTCCATTGTTTTTCCGTTTATGGAGGATTTTGTTTGTTGATTGATCGGTAGAACTTGCTTGGTTTTTAATAGTATTTGTCTAGCTAAGGCTTGAGTTGAAATTACTGGTGAAAAGTCAAGTAATATATATATATATATATGCGTCAAGAACCAAAATGGTGGGGAATACTATTTTCATTGAAATAGTAAGAAAACGGAAAAAGGTTAAGACAATAAGAGAGAAGTAGGGTTTAGCTCATTGGCTAACAGGATATTTTGGACAACTTGATCTAATTTAATTATTTTCGGACAACCAAATTGGTATTTTCTGTGGTCCTCATTACCCACTACAAATTTGAACCAGTACTAAAAACAATTTAGACACGTGGTACAAAGAGCATGGCCATGGCGGCCTGGTCTTGGTCAGGTCAAGATTATGACTTCATCTGTTTATTGACGATACGAACACTATTTAGGAAACACATATTAAATTATATCTACGTGGCATGCCTTAGATTCTGTTTTCCTCTTTTATGGTATTTGGGGAACACTCCTAAAAGTAAACTAACCAAAAAAAAGTGGTAGCAGTTAAAGATGGATCATTGGATTGGGCCGTGGCACAATATTTTGGTACAGTCAACTTGGGGATGATGCTGTCCTTGGGTTTTTAGAAGGTTCCACAGCGCAGGTTAAATAAAAACATGGGTGGCGATTTGGGGTACCAAAATGCAGTAAACAGCTAGAAGAGGAGAATTATTTTTCTTCAAAAGAGAATGTTAAAATTTTATTAAAGATGAAAAGACGAGGGGTGATTTATAATGTTTCATTTTATAAGGACCACAGAATTATATTATTTTGATCAATAAGGACCACAAAATAATGGAAGAAGATAATTGAAAATTAATATATCCGAGAAAATGAAACCATAAACACGAACCACTAATACTAATATTACTACAACATAAATGGGCCAATTGGTCGATCGCTGCTGCAAAAACTTGTATATGAAATCCGTGTGCAAGTCTTTCACTTTGGTTCACAGATAAATAAATACGACTATAATTTTATTATTTTAATGCACGGCTAAGCCTATGATGTTATCTAATCTTTCTTTAACATACTAAAATGACGCACCAACAAAACCCTTAAAAGCGAGATCTATTCGAATGTATGACCGTAGGTTTTTTATCTAAAAAGCAACGAAATCCATTATAATTTCTTAGTGGTGTGTCAAACTGTCAACCCAACAGCATGTTGTTTGAAATCTAAGTGAATCGATAACATTGTTGAGGTGACTTCTAAGAGTGTAAGACAGTGAAACTGCTTTCTCCCAGATCAAATCATCACCAGTGTAGAAAATTTTACCAATGAAGATCAAGATATGACAAAGATAATCAAATGGGAGCTGCAAATTTCAAAGGTTGGCTCGTTAGCTTACGAGTGTATGATTTCCATTGGCTCACTGAACTTCAGAATGATATTTTCAGCAATATGGAAAATACTGATATAGACTACTTAGGGCACTTTGTCAAGATTCAGTAATTATTTTCTACTTTTTAAAAATGTTTTGACATGACACTTAAGGTATAGAAGCCATTTCCATCAGACTCACAAAAAAAAATAAAATGTGGTTAGCATATTTAAGCTACTTATCCGAACACTTCGTACCGATAGTTATCACGACTCGACTAGAGATGGATCAACAAAACAGTCTAAATTCAAATCCTTACGTGAATACCTTCTAACTCTGAGATTTGGGACTGTAAACTTTATTTGGAAGCCGTAGACACTCCAAGCAGGTTACCCTCTGAATGCCATGTACCACAAATATGCCACCACATGAGATGAATTCATTTTAGATAGATTTTATGGTTTAAGCAGGTTATCACCTATCCCACCAACTTTTATCCCAACTTATGCTCCGCCTGAATTTGCTATTGATAAAGAATCTAGCAGTAAGTTTCAATAAACATGAAAACATGAACTCCTGCCGAGTTTCTACTGAATTTTTAACAATATTACTTAAAGATTTCTAACAATATTTCTTAAAGAAAAGAAAAAAATGAAAAAGAGAGAGGATATCTTCAAAACTAAATACATACAAACACTAAACATAAACAGCCAACGGCATGTTGTACCTTTGGACCACTTTGCTCAGGTGTTAATGTCATTATGTTTCTAATTATCTACAGACGAGGGGCATTGAGATTGCATCCGAGTCGTACATTTGGCGCCGCCACTTAAGTTAAAATAGCTGACGCTTGAATTTATTATGATCAACTGTACTCCTTGATCCCATTATTTGTGCTCGTATGCTGGTACTTTTTTAATAGTTACAAGAAGACAAGATTTATGTTATTTATAGGTGCCCACAAATGAAAAGATAGCAACACTAAATGAGAGAAGATAGCAACACAAAATCAAAAGAACGAAGTCACAAGGGATTTGTATCCAAATCTTGAAATGGAGGTGTCACTCAACAGCTAGTAAATGAATATGACAGTCGGTGAAACCGTTAAACTTTCCCATAGAATTCTACACTCTAAGTCGTAGTATATTCAGTCTGTCTTGACTAGAAATGGAGGTATCAACGACGTTTTTCTCTTTTCTTGTAGCTGCAGCCCTTGGGTTTTTCAGTTATCTCAAAAAACTTATTCAGTTTCCAAACATGTTGTATAAACTTATACAGGTTAGAGATCGATCATTATCAAACGGGGTTTGCCATCGGAAATCTATTGTTTTTTCCGATTAAACATAGACAAAGGGTCAGTCAAAAATCCAATTATACATTTATGAAAATATGTACTTGGTAGTAATCCAATACATTTCCCAACGTGGTGAATGAACCTGTATGTTTCATTGAAAAATCTTCTTGTTTCGCCAACTTGTCTAGTAACTACATAATTAATGACGAATCAAATGATGCATCGCTATCATGAATTTGTTCAAGCATATTCCTATTATCCCAATTTCTTTTGAGTTCTTTTCGATGAAGTTTGCCAGATTCATGGTTAGACGTTATCGGATCTACAATTTACGCATGTGCGCTTGGTTATAAAAAATTAGATTAAGATGATTTAATGGGTGAAAACCTACTGTCGCGTGACTAGTTTGATTTGTTCCCAAGTTGAATAATTTGCAAGCTGTAAGATTTTAGAATGATGATTATTGTAAAGTGATTGACAATAATATAGAGTTTTATTTTAAGCAAGTGCTAATTATTAATATTATGGCCCCTTAATTTCGTACGGTTGATTTTATTTAATCATGATTAAGTTAAGGCTAGGGTCCCTTTGATCCTCTATTAGATCAGATAACCAAAGATCATGAATATTTTAAGCTTTTATAGACGTGTAAACTTATCTCCGATACATTATTCATCATTCAACATTTCATTTAATTGGAAAGATAGACTGATAAGAGATGCCTTATTAAAATTGAGTACAATTTCGCCAATACACTTCATAACAATTCATTGTAATCTCTGAACCAAATCATTATAATTTACATTCCTACAAAAAATTTTTAGAAAAAAGGATAATCTAAAATCGGCCCTCACATCTGGGTATTCCAAGTGGGTCCAGATTCCTGTGAGATCCATCGTTCATCTCATTAGAGCTAGCGGTACTATGATACATATTTTCTTTGGATGAAACAAAAAGACGGGATATATCTGAGCTGAGCTAAGAGTGAATAAAATAGCAGTCACTCTGGCCCTTGGCTAACTGTACAGTGTTTGGCATTGTCGCTTAAGTCAAAGTACCTTTAATAATTCCACAACAACCTAGCTAGTTTTACTCCTTGTTGTCATAATCCCAATTTTCAACCCGAAACTTGCCGGTATCAAAAGGAGACATGCATAACAATACTATTTTCCTTTTGTTTCTCTCTTCATCCAGCTCTTATGAATATCAATTCAAGGTCTTTTTTTCTCTGCCTATTATAAAAACTGTTACTAAAAAGAAAGATGAGAGATATTTAGAACTCTATTTTGACAAAACACCAAATAAACGAAAGAACACAAGCCCGTGATGAAATATCTCAAGTTTTATATATGAAGAGATTATCGGGTCAAACACATAATGTATTTTAAGAAAAACTGGATTCCCGTAAGCTAACCCATGGCTTACCAGCACTACAGATATATAGTTTTCATCATCCATGGCTTAGCTAACTACCACAATCTACCAAATTTTGCTACCATAGTGTTTTCTCATTTCTATATTTTAGGAAAAAATGAGGAAACATGCTCATGGTAATGCTTCCTTTTAGAACTCTATTTTGGTTCAACTAGAAACTTATGCACTTCATTCCCATAACAGATGTCCTTTACATGCCTAAGAGGTGCTCCACAATACTTCGAGAAGACTAGCGCCATCCTGCAAAATAGGACTCCTGGTAATTTCCTTTTTGGTTATGAATAAAGGCGACAAAAATCTTTCCTTTGACACAAGACTAAGTTGTCTACTTATTTATTGAGTAGAGAATCCTAACCAATTTATCTCACAGTAATATCAAACTAGATCTTTTTTTATCTAAGATGATTTCTTGTGGAAACTTCAACGTTGGATTTCAATAGATAAGCGTTATACTTAATCGAGTTTGAAGTTTTCTATCAAATCTGGATTTGATTAATAGTTCTTCGATGACCTTATAGCATAAAATGAGGACCTTGGAGATCAAGCAGAGCTACAGGTAACAAAACTATTTTAGAAAAGATTGGTGATATGTACTTCACAAATCCCCAAGTGAAGACTTTCAAAGTCTTACCTTAGATCTTCTTCGGTATTCAAATAACAACTTTGCAACAAGATACACAACGTTTAGAGGATTGAGTTCTCTGTATTATTGATGCCTCCAACATATAATAATCGATCAAGGCTAGGTTGCTCAACATGTAAACAATGATTTATTCCAACCAGGTTATTTCTCAAACTGCTAAGTCTAAGATACAAAGAAATGTTTCTTTAGTTAGAACTTGGCATGCATTAGAAGTTCTTTCCATAGTTTGCAGTAGTAAACATATTTATCATTGAGTAAATTCCATAAATGAATTACTTCCAAAGATAACTCCAAACTACTAACAATAAGAAATGGGCACATAATGTGGCAATTACATAAAACAAGATCTAAAAACTTGGTTTACAAGTTAGATTAATTTTTGGAAAGAACTAACACTCTTCTTCCCATGGAATTAACTAAGAATGACAACTTATAAGTTTGTGCAAAGTTATCCTTGAAAACCAAAGAAGGAATGAACCAAAACTAAACTCGTTGGGTCGGCGCATTAAGGTTCACGAACTCAAGTTAAGTTTGCTAACTCACATTGTAGGTTCGTGAAATCGAACAAACTTTTGGGGTTCAGAAGCTATTGTCTCTCCTCTAGGTTTGCAAACTAAAAAATTAGCTTCCCGAACTCAAGTAAGTTTTTGGGTTTAACTTCCCACTAGGTTCACGAACATAAAACTTAGGTTCCCAAGATCAAACCAAAGTCGGATTTGATGAACCTTTCTCTCCCTTGTGGGTTCACGAACTCAATACTTATGCTCGCAAATTCAATGGCTGTAAAATTAAAAGTTCAAGAATAAATCTTGAAAAGGCATACGAACTTAGCAAGTAGGTTAGCGAACCTATACATTTGACATGCATGAGAGTTTGCTTTACTCAAATTTTAAAAAGAGATAAGCAAGAACTTATCATCTTCTTTGTAATTTGATCAATACAAAAGTCTTCGACTTTGCTACAATAGATAGATAGATAGTTTGGAAAAGAGTCTAAAAGGAAAATCAGTCTTCTTTACTAACCCTTTGACGAAGTTCTTCAAAATGATGTCTTTTGATCTTCATTCTTCAATCTTCGAGGGTAACTTGGAAGTTCAAGACTCTACTATCGAATCTAATCTAGTCCGAAACAAACTTTATTAAGCTATAAACCTACAAATAGTTTTGCATCTAAATTTACAACGGATTTCACATACCAACGCTTGTAGGTTCAAATAATAAATCATTCTAACACTCTCCACTCTTCATTCTCTTTAAAAACCCTAACTATAATAGCAAATTGCAGGCCCCATTCTTGCTCGGGTTTAGTCCTCAGGCTAGATATGAGATAAGCTTTGATGTTTTGATTCGTGGGGTTGTTTTTGATTCATGGGGTTCATATAGATGTGGTCTTAAAAATCTAAAGTGGGTGATTAATATTTTATTTCTTATTTATAAAGCCCTACTCGTTGTTTCCTAGATCGCACTTTAAATCCATAGCTTAGTGTTGTAATTTTTAAAACTTTGGGTAAAACTTTATTTATCATTAGAATCCATATGTACTTTTAAATACCGTACGCTAGTGAATGACAATACAATCAGAAATACGACAGCATTTACAAGATTTTAATGTCAGCCAACCTCCCGATTCTCAATTTTAAATTCCAATTAACTTGTCTATTTCCATTTAAAGAGTGAGACTGTAATGTGAGGTATGCCCCTACAAAACCCTAAAAATATTTGGATAAGGAATTTGAAAGGTCTCATCACCAACCAATGGTTTTAACAAAACAGAGTTTTATTTCATTTGCAAAAAAAATTGATAATTTCTTCCTTGAACTTTGCCATCTTGCAGGCTCCCCCGCCAATTGCTATTTATATAACAAAATTTAGGAATCTTGGTGGTCCACCCCAAAACGCAGAACGATACTTCTCTTTGATAAGCATTCTCCATGTTGCATCTTGTTTCACATAATATCTCCACAACCATTTACATAAAAGCGAGTCGTCAATAGTGATTAGGTATCGAATTCCAAGACCTCTGTTATCGTTGTACGTGCACACTTTCTTTCATGCCATTAAGGAATATTCCTTTGCCTTTGAAGTTCCCTTCCAAATAAAGTTTCTCATAATGCCATTCAAACGTTGAACAATTGATCTTGGAATCGAGAAATCAAACATCATATAGATTTCAAGTACACTAAGAACGCTATGGATGAGTATTAATCTTCCACCAAATGACAAACGCCTTCCCTTCCACCTTAGTAGTCTTTCCTATGTGTTTTCTATGATAATAATCCAAGTTCCATTAATTCTATATTAGGCCCAACTGGTATTCCCAGATAAGAAATAGGAAAATCTACAATAGTATACCCCAAATCGAAGCTACAGTCTGTTGACATGGAATAACAGATTTTTTTCCTGCATTAATTCTTAGTTCCAAGATCAAGTGAAAACAAATAATGAGGCCCTAATGTAATGAATTTGTTGTGTTGATTCCGAAGAGAAAAATATGGTATCATCCGCAAAAAGTAAGTGCGACACTTTAGTTATATTGTGGTGAATTCTAAAACCCTCGTATAAATTTTTTTCATCCAAATTGAAAATCATTTAACTTAAAGCCTCATAACCATAGTGAAAAGTAAAATAGACAGTTGATCGCCATGTCGCAGACTTCTAGGACATTCAGACTTATCACCTGACTCTTATTCATTGGTATCAAGAATACATAGTAGGTATACAAGTTTGGATCCATATTTTCAATTTTATTCCAAAACACATTTTTCGCATCACCTTGTCCAAAAATCCCACCTTGTTAGAGCATAGCTCGGTTGAACCCACCAAGCGTTGGTATGTCAAGTTTGGCTGTCATATTTTAGTGAATCAAAACTCATTTAAAGAGTCGCTTGATTATATACTAGAGTCAACTTTGTATAGGTTAGCTTGAAAGTGTTAGGATATGAGACTTACAAGTATTACATGAAGACTTGAAGAATGTGAAGGAGTATGGAGCTACAACGACAAACATCATCCTTCCTTTTGAGGTTAGTAATATTTTAGTTGAACTGTTTCATTCCCTAACGTATCTTTCAAGTCGTGCATATTGAAAACATAACTGCGAAGCTGTGTATGATACTCTAATTAGACATAGTATTAAGGAATACAATACGAGGTTTATTTCTTAACCATTAAACTTTGTATAACACCGACATGATCATATGAATGCTATTGTGATTATGTATGGGTATGAGTGAAGATTTCATCCTAGGAAACAATGTTTTACATTTGTTTAAAGGAAGTAAGTTCATAAACTCATTTTGTGAATCGAAAGGGAAATCGCTAGGCTTATTGGTATTGTTATTCATTGCAAATCTATTTTGAATTACCAATATGTGTGTTTAGTATAATCGCTCATAAACTTGTTTATGTATGTTGGTAAAACTATTCACAAGGCCTGACTTATGTATTGGTATGACTTTTATTAGTGAAACCGATCTTAAGTAATCACTCAAGATGGTATGATAGATGACTTGTAAATAACAACTTTTATCTAGCCATTAGGGAACCGATCCTAGTAAGAGGTGCAACAAATTTACAAGAGGGGAATCGATCCTTGTAAGAGGTGCAACACGTTTTTAGTAGATGGGGGAACCGATCCTATGAACATGTGCAACAATTTTTTGTAGTTTTGGGGGAACCGATCATATGGACATGTGCAACCGAATATAGGTAGTTACCATAAGTTGTGGGGAACCGATCCTATTACCTAGTCAACCGAATTTTGGTAACTAGTGTGACTATGCATAGTACTCACATGGAGGTCGAACCAAACTTGTTTTGGTAGAACCGTGAAACCCATGATTGGTGATTTGATAGGATAATCAATCACATAGTTCTTGGAATTCAGATGAACCAATTCTAAATTCGTTTGGAAGTGTGGCAAATTGTTTCCAAGATTGTAAGTATGAAAAAGGATTTGCAAAGTAAGGATGTCGACATACTTTGAACATGTGCAGTAACTCTTATCATTAATTGTTCAAAGATATTCCTTAATAGCCAAAGGAGAATCCCAGGATCGAAATAAATTGAGAATATTTTAATTAAGGTTTCTTAGTTTTTATATGCTATTTAATTTCCAGGAATTAAATGCATATCTTTAGAAAATAATAATTAGTAATGTGCATTTACTGATTATAGATTTTTCAATTGGGATTTCGGTCAATATTTGGACAGTGCATTTCCAGGAGTTATGAAAACCAATTTTGTGTTTATTGCATATCTTTGAGATTATTCGGTTTTGGAAATTCCTTGGTGTCCAAACTTCCTTGTCTATAAATACTGAAGTTTACATTCCTAGCAAACTAATCCTCAGAGCCAGCAAAACTACCTCAGTTGTGTTGTTACTGGTGGAGTCGCCTATTCTGAGAGGAAAGTAACCTAATTAGGTGAAATCTCTTACGGCCGCTCAGTTTAAAGATTTCTTTGGGATTGAGAAGCTCTATTTGTACCGTTGGTGGGAAACTAGATAATTGCAGTTTATTTTAGTGTTCGATTGATTTGATTGACTAACTGTGGTTGAACTTTGATTGCACCTAGTTTGTTTATGCTTGAGAATCTTCTCTTCTGATATAAGATTCACTCAAACTAGATCGAAGTTTCGACGGGGATCTTTAGACTGTTTGTATATCTAAAGACGTCTAGTGATAATCCAACGTTAACAGACTCCGTTATGTGTGTGATTGATCACAAGAGATTCAAGTTGATTGTGTGCAGGTGCTGATTGAAGATTAAAGAAGATTTGAAGACAAGAATACTTTTTGGGTTCATAATCTTTGTTGTGCACAATACTTGTTTCGGCTGGAAAGGGATCCAACTATAATCGGTTTATCCTTGTGATAGATTGGATTGATTAGTTGAGTAGATCAGCATCAATACACTTCTTTGTGATTAATAGTATTGATTGCATAGTCTAACAATTACTTCGGTAGTTGTTGAGAGATTGATCTAAGGACCCGACAAAGGAGTTTATTGGTTAAAAGGAAGAGCCTTTGTCAAACTCATATCAATTTGTTTGAAAGAGTTGTTACCGAACAGATTTGTTGTTCCTTTACTGTTTGGAATATGAACCAAAGGAATTGTATCAAGTGCGTGACTTACTGCAAGTTGGACTGAGGAAACCAGGTGAACTATAGGTTTAGTTGCTTGGTCTCAACTATACGAAGTTGGTTTGATTTTGTATAGCGGCTTAATTTTCAGAGTATTCAATTCTGGACTAGGTCCCGAGGGTTTTCTGCATTTGCGGTTTCCCCGTTAACAAAATCTTGATGTGTCATTTACTTTTATTTTCCGCAATTATAATTGTGTTTATTATAATTTAAAGTAAATCGCACAAACGTTAATTCCTATTTTACTTGATAGACAATCCCTAGAGTTTGGTTAAGTCCGAACCTATTATCAAGTAAACATACTTCGTTGTTGTATTGTCTCGATCTCGTATCCATAGAAGATCACACGAAGTATGAACCGATTAGTTGTATTGTCTCGACGCAGTCCATAGACAATCACTTTCGGGAAAGGACTTATAGGTGGAAAAGTTTTAGATTTAGGTATATTTGGGTACCCTCGTCTTTTCAATTGGTATCAGAGCCGGCAAACACGAAAAGATCTAACATTCTGTGTTTGGTACGATCCGACCTATAAGAATTGAATCCATGATTGATTCAGTTAATGTTAAGCAAGAGTATGAATACTCAAAAGTTGAAGATGTTACCACTTCGTTAACTCATGATCCAGGAGTTGCGAAAACATCTGTGTCGTTCTCTGATGGAAAAGAGGATGCTGATAAAGAGTTGGTAAAACTCCTAAAGCCTATAAAATCTCTGTCTACTAAAGTGCTAATGTTAAAGACAGAGTCAAATCTTCTCAAGAATGAGATCATAGATAAAGATGCTCAACTAAATATTCTAGCCAAAGAGAATATGGATCTCACTGTCAAATTAGAAGCTCTTGGTAAATCTCTTACTCAAGTTAAAGAGACACGTCCCATGACTCTGACTAATGATGTTGTTGTGATTTCTTTTGATGCTGAGGAAACTAAAAGTCCTTGCTCGACTTTTACAGATTCTGATAAAACCAGTTTAGTCACATCTGAAACAGATCAAGATGATGGTGGTTTGTCTAACTACATCAAGTCAAAATAGGATAAGAAACCATCTTCTATATCTACTGATGATCAGTTGAAATCTTGTTCAAAGGAAACTTTGAACCGATTCCGCGTAAGTAATCTTAAGGAATACAACTTTCAGTCACTTGACAGGAAACTTATACTTCTTCAAAATATGGTGGTAAAAATATTGAAATAAGTTTCTTGTCTTAAAAAACTGAAAGACCATTCCTCAGTAGGAAGACAGATTATGCCACTACCCGATAAGATTAACTCAAAAGAATCAGAGGAAAGAGTTGATAATCGCTTCTGGAAAAAGGTTCCTCCTCACCCATATCGAAACAATTCTTGTTTTGATGAAGAACGACTCCAGAAGAAAGGAAAAGAGAGAATCTCTGCCAAAAAAAACAATCAGGAATTTCCGATAATTGTTTCAGATTATCATACTGATGTGCATAATAAGGAAATCCATAGAATGAGAAAATCTTATGAAAATCTCATTGATCGAATTAAGAGAGACTTATCTATCTCTGAAAATTCACACATCAGTACATCTTCTCCACATGATCATATCTCGAGAGTTAGAAAAGATCATTATTCTGGGAGAAAATATATTGGGCAGAAAGTTCCAAAGAGAAACATGAACTATGTTTCTGATATTCGATGTAAGCCAGAAAAGGCTTACTCCAATACAACGTAGTTGTATGGAGATTGTGCAAACCCATCCTTTTTCCGTGCCCATGATGGGAAAAGCACATAAAATGAGAGCACAATGTCGATTTATGTTGTATTAGAAAAATCGGTTGTATCTTATGGAAAGCTGCTATTCCATGGCTGCCAAAAATTTGTTCATGATTATCATGATCTTCCAAAAATAGGTCTTATTTGGAATTTTCGAATGTTAATAAACCTTCCAGTATGGGAAGATTCGGACAATGGAAACAAAATATATTTTGTGTATATTTTTGGTATTCCACAAGTTGGTCAGGTCCAAAACCGTGTTTCTTACTGGAAACAATCTCTTTTCTGTATTTCTGAAACCCTGAGTAAATCCCTTTTAAATAACCGAGCATGCCTCCGATAACGCATAGTATTACAAAGTTCAATAAGGAGGAAGCTCAAAAGGTTAAGGTTTGTCAAGGAATCAATACAGAGAGGAGGAAGAAAAACTTATCAAAAATCATGTATGATTATGATTCTGATAGTTTAATCGGATCTCAATATGAGTCTTGTATGTTGGCTTAGAACCTTCAAAATCCAACCGAAACCAAGTGGATTCGTTCTGATAGTATGATTCATATCCAAGATTTAATTTTGAAGAACTGAGAACCAATCTCATAATGACAATTCTACATCAAGATTGGCTCAAAAATAGAATTGATGAAACAAGAGGTGTTCTTGCTGAACTTAATGCTCTTGTTCAAGATCTTGAGAAATAGGAACTGGTTGCAGACAAGTCTCTTGAGACAAGCTTCAAAAGTTTGAGTACTGATGAAACATCGGTAAACAATAAGAGCACCACTAAAGATTAGGTCGTATACTGAAGACTTAAACCAGAATAATAGACTTCAGTTTTTGATTTCTTTAATTAATTATAAAGTTTATTATGAATAAAACTATCTTATTATGAATAAAATTATTATTTTATAATTTTTCTTGTGATAGTTTTCGGTTACATAGCCTGTGCTTGAATGCTTTATTCTATTGCTATGTATTTTTATGGGATGTTAGATTTCGGTTTTATTACCTTGATATTCGATCTCATAATTGTGTGAACCCTTATGGTTTGGGTGACTTTTTGATTTAGCGGGATTAAGTTCTAGCCCATGTTGGTAGGCTTTATCAAAGGATCATGAGGGGTTCCCGTAGAAACAATATGTGAAAAAATCACAATATGTTGAATCCTTTGGTTTGGCATAAAAGCATATGTGTTTCTAGATTTCAAGTTTTGCATCGCATAGTTAAAACCGGTTTTCAACCTTTCTCTGGTAAAGGTTGCTCTTTGTTGTTGTTCTTTTTTTTTGGCGGGAGGATGACAACTTCAATGGGGGAGAGTTCTAAGTGAACTTGCGCTTAATGACATATCTTAAGGGGAGAAGAGGTTGCGGAATTTGAGGTAACAATCTTGTTAGTTAATTATTTTCCTGTTTAAGAAAAGCATGATTTTATTTCATATTTTTATTGCTTTTGCTTAACAAAATTTCGGTACAATTGATGTTTATTCCATTATTTATGTATGGATGTTTGATTGTTATTCAATTGTTTCCGGTTAAGAAAAACTATTGTTATCTTTCGTTATTGTTTGGTATCAATTGTTTAGGATTACAAAATTTTGGTGCAATTGCGGTGCTATAATGTCTATGTTTGTTTCAATTGCTTCCGGTTAAGATAAATGATTATGCAAGTTGATTTATTTGGTTTGTATGGATTATTTATGGCTTAACAAAAGTGTTTCGGGATCATTTGTTTAGTCCAAGTGATTTCCGGATAAGAGAAACTAAGTTTTTCGGATCTTAGTTAGATTTATCAAATGTGGAAGTTTCGGTTATTCAAGTCTAACTGAATGCCTTAACAAGAATTACTAGTTAACTAACCTAGTATTTGTCTTGTTTAAAAGTGAAAGGTCTAAGTTATTGATGAGAATAATTAGAACCAGATGAGAAAAATAAAGTTAATTCTGATCTTTATTTTGGTCTTATCGAACAAGCGATTGTACTTGTGCAATCGGTTTAGCAAAAGAACTAAAGTGATTAGTCAATTTTTGAGTTGCTAAACTATTAGGGAAAATTTCTTCGGGCAATTGTTTCCTAGATAACATGTTAAAACCAAATTATTTGTAGTTTTGGTTTTGATATTGGTTATCTAAAATGGTATGTAAAACCCTCGTGCTTAGCTCTTATAGGTTTGCAAATTCTCTTTGTGAGATTTGTAAGATCCTTTCGGTTTGTCCTTTATTTTTTCGTTTCTTTGTCATTTTGTGACAAAAAGGGGGAGAAATATATGGAGTAAACAAGTGATATTGACTTGTTGTGAGTTGGTATCACTAAGGGAAATGACATTTGTGCTAAAACGTTTATTCTAAGGAAAAGAGTGAAAGCATAGACTAAGGGGGAGTCACATATCATATGATACGTAGTTATGAGGAACTACATGAAAATAACAAAGACGTGCGGATTGAAAATCTACCTATCTTACGTTTAGGGGGAGTATTAGCTTTGTGATTATAATGTCAGCAGCGGCATTTAAGGATTGAAATTAATGCAGGTTTTGTGCTGTTGAACTTGGAATCAAGCGTATGTGTATAATGAATTTTTGTAATTTGTTTATCCATATGATGTAAGAGTTTTGTCACTAAAATTGACAAAGGGGGAGATTGTTAGAGCCTAGCTCAGTTGAACCCACTAAGCGTTGGTATGTCAAGTTTGGTTGTCATATTTTAGTGAATCAAAACTCATTTAAAGAGTCGCTTGATTATATACTAGAGTCAACTTCGTATAGGTTAGCTTGAAAGTGTTAGGATATGAGACTTACAAGTATTACATGAAGACTTGGAGAATGTGAAGAAGTATGGAGCTACAACGAAAAACATCATCCTTCCTCTTGAGGTTAGTAATATTTGACTTGAACTGTTTCATTCCCTAACGTATCTTTCAAGTCGTGCATATTGAAAACATAACTGCGAAGCTGTGTATGATACTCTAGTTAGACATAGTATTAAGGAATACAATACGAGGTTTATTGCTTAACCATTAAACTTTGTATATAAGACACCGGCATGATCATATGAATGCTATTGTGATTATGTATGGGTATGAGTGAAGATTTCATCCTAGGAAACAATGTTTTACATTCGTTTAAAGGAAGTAAGTTCATAAACTCGTTTTTTGAATCGAAAGGGAAATCGCTAGGCTTATTGGTATTGTTATTCATTGCAAATCTATTTTGAATTACCAATATGTGTGTTTAGTATAACCGCTCATAAACTTGTTTATGTATCTTGGTAAAACTATTCACAAGGCCTGACTTATGTATTGGTATGACTTTTA
The DNA here is from genome assembly GCA_023531105.1 of Papaver atlanticum. NCBI lineage: Eukaryota > Viridiplantae > Streptophyta > Magnoliopsida > Ranunculales > Papaveraceae > Papaver > Papaver atlanticum. The sequence continues at coordinate 4,019,146 of JAJJMB010003633.1, forward strand.
TTAGTGAAACCGATCTTAAGTAATCACTCAAGATGGTATGATCGATTCCTTGTAAATAACAACTTTTATCTAGCCATTGGGGAACCGATCCTAGTAAGAGGTGCAACAAATTTACAAGAGGGGAATCGATCCTTGTAAGAGGTACAACACGTTTTTAGTAGATGGGGGAGCCAATCCTATGAACATGTGCAACAAGTTTGTAGTTTTGGGGGAACCGATCCTATGGACATGTGCAACCGAATACAGGTAGTTACCATAAGTTGTGGGGAACCGATCCTAGTAACTAGTCAACCGAATTCTGGTAACTAGTTTGACTATGCACGGTACTCACATGGAGGTAGAACCGAACTTGTTTTGGTAGAACCGTGAAACCCATGATTGGTGATTTGATAGGATAATCAATCATATAGTTCTTGAAATTCAGATGAACCAATTCTAAATTCGTCTGGAAGTGTGGAAAATCGTTTCCAAGATTGTAAGTATGAAAAAGGACTTGCAAAGTAAGGATGTCGACATACTTTGAACTTGTGCTTTATTGCCAAATCTTTATGGGGATTGCGGCTGTGGAATATTATAGGGGTTATCTTGTATCTTTATAAACTCCTTGATGAATGCATTTAGTTTCAGCTATATGATTGCATCTAAAAATTTGATATGTGCTTTGTTTTGGTCATGAAATGTCTCTATGGAAATTTTCATTAGGATCCCACTAGTTTTCATACTTTTTCCAATTTTATAGACAAAAAGGGGGAGAATTAATGTGTTTTTCACACTACAAATACATATGGTTTTCGGATCATTATGTAAGGGGAAGTGGTTTCCATGTGAGATGGATTATTGACTAAGGGGGAGTGATACATATCACCATAGTATTGTTGTCAAAGTTGTGATACAATTGAACTTCGATGCTGTGTAATAATACTATGACATTGTGTAACAATGATTGACATCTTTTATTTTCTCATTGTTATGGCTACGGATTTTCAACAACGATGATGATAAACTTACAACCTTTGGAATCATTGGAGTACTTGGAAGTGACAAAGATTTTGAGTAATGTTGAAGAACCAAGGAGATCAAGTATGTGGAAGAGAAGCTGCAAAGTTTATTTTTTATAATCCATATGTATTGATAGTTTTGTCACTAAAATTGACAAAGGGGGAGATTGTTAGAGCACTGCTCGGATTAAATCGCAAGCGTTGCTATCTCAAGCTTGTTGTCAAGTTTAGTTGCCAAAACTATAAGTCTTGATTTCTAGTCTACTTATAGCTAAGTCTCGGACTAGGATAGAAAGTGTAGTTGAGCTCTAGACTCCACGACGTTCATCATACAAAGACAAAAAACTATTTGATAGACGCATTTATGTGTCTATTTTCATCTCTATTGTGTATATTGTTAGTACCCATTTTTGTACTTATTTTGGTATTTTATCCCTTTGTAGGTGTTTTTGGAAAAATAAGCTTTTGCGGCGGAATAGGCTCAAAATGTGGCATTTGAACCTCCGTAGATAACATACAAGAAGCACCCCGGAAATATGTTAGAAACACCCCATAGGCACCCAAGAAATACCCCGGAGGAACCACGAACAAGTGTTGAAAACATCCCAGAAAAATTACTAAGGGGTTACCACCTGCTATTCGCACCACTAGTTCGGATAAGGGGACTCCACTTCTTCACGGTTTGAAGAACAGAAATTGGCGGGAAAAATGTTGCAGCCATTAACGATTTTTAGGGTTCGATTTTTGAGCGATACTGGGAAGATTCAATCGTCAGATTTGGTTGGGTTAGACTTGAATTGATCAAACAGGCTCGGTATTGGTGATTGAATGGACTGTTTTGGGCTAAATGATCGGGTTTTGATAAAAAAAGGGAAGAAAAAAAAAACTATTTATGGAAACATGCAAGTTTTCAAGTTACACATGGAAGTTTCGTGGGATTTGGGAGAAAATATCTTCCCTGTGATTTGGAAGTATCATATACAGAGATATCTTGGGACAAAATCAGAGAAAACGCGTAAAACAGAGATAAGAAAAGAGATTTCTTGTGGCTTGAAGAGGAAAGTTCGAAACTTCCTGTCAAAGAAAAAGAAGAAGATTTCTACGAGATTAAAGGGGCCTGTTTTGTATATAAAGGCTTGTACGAGTCCCATGGAAAAGAGGAAGAAGTGAGGGGAAGTTTAGATCACTAGAGAAGCGAAGAGAATCGAGTACAGAAACTCTGCTGCTGCTACTGAAGAAGAAGAAGACGAAGAACATAAGACCCACAGAGTCAGTCGGAGAAGAAATCTTATATTCAACTACACAAAGCTTTTATTGTTCCTGTCTGCAGTCACTGAAACCTTTCAGCAACGATTCAGTCTTTTGTTTTAGACTTTCAGCGACTACAGTATACTCTTTTCTCCCTTGTAATCAGTTTTTGAGCTATAAACATGTATTTTGAGCAAGTAATTAATATGAGGAGCTAAACCCCTTTGCTGAAGCGGTAGAGGAAGCTATTTTTCCAACAAAAAGTGGTATATTCTATTTTATTTATTTTATTGCAATTATTTTATGATTATTTTCCTTGATTGAAAATTGTTTGAATGATTTTTATTAAGCAATTGCTATTTCTTTTGATAGAGCATTCTTGGACCTAGGTTTTTGATGTTTTATGCTTCGGATTTACACTTGTTATTTTGAAAATCTACATGTTGCAATAGTTTAAAATCAAATTGAACGAGAAAATTGCATGAATACTGGATTAAATCACTTTGAACTTGGAAAATAGTGGAATCTTAGCCTCAGTGTTCTTTTAATATTGATATCAACTTTGTCAGTGTTTGCTATAATTATTAGTGATTTTTCTATTTTAGTTTTGAATTTAAGTCTAAAGTTATCCCTCACAAGTTCGAGAATCGAATCTTTTTACCACTACAACTACAAAACACATCACTACTCAAGGAACTGGTGGAACTTCATCGACTAAAAGGTATGTGGAGACTTGAACTTATCTATCACTCAAAAAGTATATATACTCTATCTCCTATCTTGAGACAAAAGTCGTATTACTATATAGACTTCGATTATGCACATTTGCTATTTCAAGTCGAGTTTATCTCGCTCTCGAAATATGTGTTGGTAAGCTTTCTCTTTGGCCAAGTTCATATTTACTCGTGACGAAAGTCATGTTGATTATTTCAATATCTTGAAAATTGCTTTGATGAAAAATAGTGTGTGAATAACCTTTATTTAACATCCTCTAAGAATGTTTCAATGATTGAAATAAAGAGTTTAGAATATGTAACCATCTTTGGATATAAGCATATATAGTGTGTTCGCACATTAGTGTATAAGTCTAAAACAGGGAACCAGATGTATGCATACTTGTGTGTATACAAAATGGTTGATGGAGACTGGGTAAGTATGCGTACCCGTACGCATACTGGCGGAAGTTCACGTCCGTGAATTTCTGCTAAGTTTGGATTTCAAAACCAACTCAATCTGGTTACCTAAGTACGCGTACCCGTACGCATACTGGCGGAAAGTTCACATCCGTGAATTTCTGCTGAGCTTGAAAACCAAATCAAACTCAAAACCGGTTACTTAAGTACGCATACCCGTACGCATACTTAAGTGTGTTACTTTCTAAAATTTGTTTATTCGTGAACTTAAATTTATATAAACTAAGGAATGCATATTTGCAAATCGTGGCTATAAAGTCATGAATCGATTCGAGTGAATCAAAACCAATTTTGCTTTGATTGTGTCTTGTATACTTCTATAAGATCTAAGCAATTGAACAACTCTTGAACTAGTTCATTTGAGTCATTTGAACTAGTTATGGTGAAAATGAATAAGGTTGATATGAAAGTGCTCATATGGCTAACCATTTGGTTAACTACTATTGAACCAACGACTTGTACACGTTTAGGTACGGTTACACAAACCTAAATGACGTATAGTTCATTTGTGTATAACAAGCTAAGTTCGATCTAACGGTTGAAAGATATTAGCTTGAATCTAATCAGGTTTTCATCTAACGGTGAATTTCTAATGCTTTGTTACCAAGGTAACTTAGATTGCAAACCCTGATTTGGAGACTATATAAAGGAGAACTCTAGCAACTGGGAAAGGTAATCCCCACACCTCCTGTGTGATACTAGTTGTATAAGCTAGAGTTGATTCTCCTTTAACCTTAGGTTTCTACCAATACCCTGTAGGTTAACGACTTGAAGACTTCATTGGGATTGTGAAGCCAGACCCAACTATTTTCTTTGTAGTTGCGTGATCTGATCTTGCCCGATTATATCGTATTGAGTACAATTGAAATAATTGACTCGAGATTAATTTCTCTGATAGGCAAGATAAAAGTAATCACAAACATCTTCGTCTCATCATTTGTGATTCCACAATATCTATTTTCGCCATCATACGATTTAGATTATTGTGAGGTGATTGATAATTCTAGGATTTTCTTCGGGAATATAAGTCCGGGTTATCGATTGGTTCCTGTTCACCTTGATTTATCAAAAGACGGAACAAAACTTGTAGGTATTTCTGTAGGAGACAGATTTATCTATTCTTATAGACTTTTCTGTGTGAGATAGATTTGTTTATTAAAGTCTTCGACTTTGGGTCATAGCAACTCTTAGTTGTGGGTGAGATCAGCTAAGGGAATCAAGTGCGTAGTATCCTGCTGGGATCAGAGACGTAAGGAGCGAAACTATACCTTGGATCAGTGTGAGATTGATTGGGGTTCAACTACAGTCCAGACCGAAGTTAGTTTGTAGTAGGCTAGTGTCTGTAGCGGCTTAATACAGTGTGTGTTCAATCTGGACTAGGTCCCGGGGTTTTTCTGCATTTGCGGTTTCCTCGTTAACAAATCTTCTGGTGTCTGTGTTATTTTTTTTCCGTATTATACTTTGTTATATAATTGAAATATCACAGGTTGTGCGTTGAATCAATCAATTGGGAAATCCGACCTTTGGTTGTTGATTGAAATTGATTGATACTTGAACATTGGTCTTTGGTACTGTTCAAGTTAATTTCTCTTATATTCAATTAGACTCGCAGATTTCTATTTGCTTGAGTAAGTATTGAATCGAGAAATTGAGATATAACTCTTTGATATACTTTTTATTAAGATTGAGTCTGACTGTCAAGTTGATTCTCTTAAAAGTATATTGGAGTTAGTCCATATAGATTGCTAAGCGAATTATTGGGTGAGGTTGTTGTACCCCCACTTTTTCTCAAGCCACGAACCAACCATCAAAAATTAAAGGACTCGCCCCACAACGACGAAGAAAAATCACCCCAAAACGGCGAAGAAACATGTCAAAAGACACAAAAAACGATATAGAAACATCTTACTCAATAAACTATTACCTAAAACTAAATAAAAAAATCTTGCTCAAATCTGGTCCAAAACTAAATAAACCAGATCTGAGCAAGAAAAATGTGACGGATCTAGGTTTTTTTTTTTAGAATGGAAGAGAAAAGAAAGAAGAAAGAGAAATGTTTTTTTTCCTGATAATGACAATTATATGTGGGAAGATTTTTCAAATGTGTTATGTTTGACCCTGTGGAAAGAGAGTAAACGTTGGATATTTTGTATGACAACCGAGAAGGATATTCAAAGTAATATCTTAAACATAAAAGCTATCATTTTGTATTGGTATCGTTTTTATTATAAAGGGTGTTTTACAAAATGGTCACCCTTTCTTAATTTGGTTTACAAAATGATCACACTTTAAATTAGTGATGACAAACTGGTCTTTCTCCATCCGACACACAGAAAATGAATAAAACGGTAAAATTTCTGACTAATCTACCCCTTCTTCTGTTGTAACTATGTGGCACCTTTATGCATCTGTGGCACTGACACGCCACATGACAGCTTGAAGACGTGGCACTCCACCTGGCAGCGTGACACGTGGCAGATTATATGTGGTTGGAAATGTGATCGTTCCTAACGGCTTGATCTTATTTTCACTATAAAACCACACACACCTGCAGACAGAACCACACACACCTGCAGATAGAACCACACACTCATATATCCTCAATCCTCATATACATCCTCAATCCTCATATAGTATGTTTAGAATGGGTGGTGGCAAGATGGAAGAATGGTGCAGTAGAATTTTTGGGGAGACATGAAGTAGCAAGACCAAGATCAGCAGTAGCAACAACTATTGTGGTATGTGTGAGAAAGGTATGCATGAGGCAATTGACTTTCCATGGATCTATTCTAGATGCAAAATGGTACCTTGCAATGGTTTGAGGAAGATGTTGAAAGCACAAACTGATGATCATGCTAGTGAGAAGTTCTTCAACTTTTCCATATGGTCATACTTTGAGTGGTTTGCAGATGCTACAACACCTGGAAAACCAATGCCAATTCAGCTTCCATCTCTACTTTCCTGCTTTGCTTGTGGTGACAAAAGCCATGCAAAAAGCAACTGTCCGTGGGCAAATCAACCCTGCAATAAAAAAAATGTAAGGGCACAATAACATTATATATATGCAATAATGAACATAACTCTGGAATAGCTTATCTCAAATGTACCAACTGTCTGGAGTTTCAATGGCTTTCTGATGTTGTTTTCCATGAAACCAAAGCTACAACCCTGAAAATGGCAGAACTATGCAAGCAAATAGGCAATCTAACTATGTAAATCAGTGACAATGAATAATCAATAAAGAAAGAACATTTAAGTTAATTACGTATATATTGATACCCATTAATAATTAATATAAGTCTGTTTAATTTAAGACTGCAAACAGATGCAGTGAAATCCATTCTAACAAGCACCATAAACATCCATTTAAACAAGGAAAAAACAACAACAAGGGACTGAAACTGAACTAAACCCAACACAACATCATTTAACTACCAGCAACTAGTCTTCATTGAGTAGCAGAGAAGGTCACCTTCTTTGTCTTTGGTTTAGGGACTGTGAATGTATGAGAAAGAGTCTGAGACAACCCAACAGCACCACTGATGCTCTGGCTCAATGTCTGTTGTACAGATCTACCACCAGACCTACCTCCCCTAGATCCTCTTCCACCTCTTGAACCCCTGCCACCCCTAGATACATATGATGCAGATATAAGCTGAGAAGATGATGCAGTTGTAGGATGAGAAGATGATCCAGTGGTAGGATGAGAAGATGATTCAATGGTAGGCTGAGAAGATGATGCAGATCCTTTTTCTCTTCCCTTCTTACTTGCCCTTCTACTGGTACTAAGATCTGCAGGATCTGGGTAAGTAGTCTTGTGACTTCCTCCTTCCACCATAGTTCTCTGTCTTTTTGTTTTTGGATTAGATCCAACTGGTGCACCAGCACATGTCCTCCTGTTATGACCAGGCATCTTGCATCTCTTACAAGTTTTGACCACCTTCTCACTGTGAGGTTCATCATGTCATCTCTTCCTTTTCTTGCAAGGCCTCCCTGGTTTCCTCATATCTATGGGTGGGTTGATTTCTACCAATGGCTGCAAAATGAAATGAGAAGATGAAGATAAGTATAGGGTATATAAGTAACAGAAGGAAAAGTAAAACCCTAATCTTAAAATATAGCTTTCCAAAAAAGCAAAAGATTCCCTAGAATAATATAGTTAAATGACATAAAAAGATATTAAAGGACAAAGGGAAAAGGGACAAAATAGGAAAAGTTAAAAAAACATCTCACCTTAGGCCACTCTTCTCTACCAAGCAGTAACCCCATCTCAGGTGCATAAATTGCTTTGTAAGCTTCTACATGATAGCACTTGCTGCAATAACTGCATAAACCATAGATGCATTAAAATTACCATTACAACAACTAATAATAACTGCACAACACAATTACAACTAACAATAACTGCACAACTACTGAAACAGATGCATTAATGTTGTATTTAGTGCAATAATAAGTGAAAATAGTTGAGAAAGCTCACTCTGCCCAATTGATTCTCATGTCCATGAGCACACACACTGCATGTTGACATACAAAGCCTCTAAGTTGCCATTGAACACATGAACAAGTATTCTCAACCACATCAACTTGAAATACAACATTGGTCTTTGAAGTCACTTCATATAACTTATCAATAATAGCTCCATTAACCCTGAATGCTCCACAACATTTTTGCATCTCATCAATTAAGTCTTGAGCAGTTGGCACCAACTTACCATCTTCCCAATTTGCACTCACATTTCTTGTTTTGAATATAGTACCCATAACTAGCTGGCCATACATCATTCCAAGGGTACAAATAGGTTTGTCTCTCATATGTCTAACCATGTTATTGAAGGACTCTGAGAAATTGTTGTTTAAGTGCTCACAACATGCAGATGGATCATAGAAATCCCTAGATCATTGTTATGGTTTTTCCTTCATCATGTAAGCTGCAGCAGCTGGGGACAACTTGATCAGATCATTCATATTTGCTTACACATACCATTAACAAGATTAATTAAATGAAAATCCATAATTAACATGACTAAAAAAAACTCACAACAGTGAATTAGGAAGAGATATTACCTTCCAGTGTCTCTCCTTGTAGCATTTTGTAGCATTGTATACAAGGTAGTGCAGCTTTGATCCTTTGAAGTGAGTCTTCAAGTTCTTGAACATATGACTGGTTGTAAAACAGAACATTTCAGAAACTGGTTCTTGAACATCTTAAAGAATAAATGTTTAAATAATAACAAGATTTAAAGGATATTGTAAGACTTACCGAAGGCAGTATCTTTTGAAATGATATGGGAAAACCTCATCCAATGACTCTTGGATACCTTTTTGTCTGTCTGAGATAAAGGTTAGCTTCCCAGCAGGATGGTCTTCAATTAATGGCTTTAGCTCTTTCATGAATAAGTGTCAATTTTCCCCACATTCATTTCTGACCACCTTTATGGCTAAAGGCACTATCCCATTATGTCCATCTAAAGAAGTAGCTACTATTAGACATCCACCATGTTTTCCAGTCAAGTGGAAGGCATCAAACCCAATGAATGGTCTACTCATCCTTCCATCCTTGAATTGGTGCTTCAAATGCTATCATCATGGACTCAAAACAGTTGTCCTCATTATAACAAAACATACAATCATAAACATAAGTCAACATATGAGTTTATGTTGTTATACATAATAAACAAGATGTAGTACTATTACTAAAAGAAATAACTTAGTAAAGTTAGATGGAAACTTACCTTCCAAAAGTGTAATTTGTAACAGAACAAGGATTAGTTGATTCTACCATATCACAGAAGGCTGGAACCAGCCTATAAGATTCATCATTACTGCCATTGAGTCTTTCTAAATTCATTGTTCTTGCTCTCCAAGCAACATGATATGGAACATTGGTATTGTGAGTAGTAAAGAATTGATCTTTGAGTGCATATGGCAGTGGTACTGCATATCCTTTCTTTATCTTGTCATACAAATACTCAGTAACAAATTCTGCATTAGCTGCTCTATTCCTGGTCTTCAGTTGAGTTGAACATGTATGCTTTAAGTTGAATCTCCTTACAGTAAAAGTTGGTTCACCACTGGTAACACTTTCCCACATAAAGAACTTGCAGTCTTGAGATTTTTTGAACCTGCATATAACTTTTATCCTTTCATTGTCATTAGGCTTAAGCTTGTATTTGAATCTCTTCTTAATGGCATAACCCCTTAGGTGCTTCTTGAAGTCAACTTTTTACATAAACTTCAATCCCACGAACATTATGTCAACATCAACCCTGAGTAATGTATTCCCATCAGCATCAGGAAACAACTCTCCATTGCCATCTGCATCAACATCTTCTCCATACACTTGCTCAAACTGATTGTACCATGGATGTTGTTTCTGATGAGTTGGCTCATTACCACACTCAATGGGTCCTTGGACTTATGTTACACCTACATACACATAAGGAATTGGGTTGTCAGTTCTTTATACACAAGAAAAATGAATAATTATTAAAGTTAGACAATTACTTTCACCATCAGATTCAGAGCTTGAACTGTGATCATCACTATTGTAATCCTCATTACCCTCAGTATCATAAGGAACAATTTCTTTTCCTTTAGGATCTTCCTCTCACCTTCCTGCTCCACACCACTTTCTTATACTTTATTGACTGCTTCCATATACTGTTGTGGATGTACAGTGTTAACCCAATGGTGGTCCTTAAAGTAATTTTTCACAAATTCACAGTATACACCGATGCCCATTTCTTCAGTATCAGAAACTGGACTTCTAGGATCATCTATTGGATGACAGACATCTTCAGCATCATTAACTAGTTGAATGTTCTCATACTCCAGCTCAGCTTGTCTTGTTTCAGCACTAAATACAACATTGTCATAATCATCATCATCCACATTTCACATACTCATCCACACTCTCAAATAACCTCTTCTTACTGCCACTAATCATAGTCACTGCATCAACAGATTTCTTGAGTAGCCTTGGACTCCTTCTGACCAAATGTGGTGATGTAGTGCATGTAGACTTCTTCTTAGGTGTGGCAAACATCTCTGGATCAAGTCTGACTGGTGAATTAGCATAGTTAATGCATGTTATTGAACCACTTCTAACCCTGGATGGTGTTGAGTCTCTCTTGTCAGTTATCCCAGAGTTCTCAGCACATCCATCACCAGGAGGCACAATCCTGTCACTAACATTGCACCATAAGTTCACATACCCATCCTCAACAGCACCCTTATCCCACATATCATACCAATGAGAATCATTAACCATATACTCTGGCTTATCATTACCAATCCAAATTACCTCAACCTTCTTAGTTGGTGCTAACTCAAAAGCAGCATGAACTCTATCACAAAATGCCTTCAACCCTCCAGAATTAACATCCACATTTTCAAAATACTTCAACTTATTAGTCCAAAATCATTATACCCTAAAAATCCTAGTTGGGTACTTCACATACTTCCTGCACAAAATTGAACAGACAATGAGTGAATAATTACCATTTACTAACTTAACATAATATCAAAATTTCACTAATTTTACAAATCACTGTAACCAACAAAAAATCCTCATTTCAGAAATATTAGGGTTTATGAAAAAAATTGAAAAAATAATCGAATTACAGCAGTTACAGAAAACCCCATAATTTCTAGAGCAAATTTAGGGTTTATCGGTAAAAAATCCCAAAATCAAAATTCAGAAAATTAGGGTTTCTGAATAGAGCTGTAAATCTACAAAATCAGTATAGATAAGAAGGGTATTTACCTCGTGATGTTTGTAAACATCTTGATGGCGAAAACTAACACTGATTATCAGAAGTTGGGTAACAGTTCGATAACTGATGTGAAGAACTCTGTAAACTCGTATTTCGCTTTACAACTTTAGTATACCGAGATGAAGAGGAAATGAAAATGAAGAAATCTCTGGAGAATCAGATTGATCTGTACTAGTTCATGATTTCTCCATCATCTTCTCCATTTTTTCATAGAAGAAGATACCTAACAGAGGCGGCAACAAATGAGGTGGGAAATAGACGTCTCTCATATTTATGTTAGGGTTTTCTTTTGTTTTGATCCAACGTCCCACAATTTTTAGAGATTTGTTTCTTGATCTGCACACGTGTTGATCATTTGCTCGAGGGGTAATTAGGTAACTTCGTATGATGTAGACAGCTGGTTATTGGACACACGTGCCAATCACACGATTGAGGGGTAATAAGGTAACTTGATAGTCCGACAAACGTCTGACACGTGACATAACCAAGCCGTTTCTTGTCTAGTGACCATTTTGTTAAAACTTTGTAACAGTGGGATCGATTTGTGAACCGGAATATGAAAGTGAGACTGTTTTTGTAAATACCCTATTATAAACTTGTGAATGTAAGGTTCGGGGAATTAGCCTTCAAATGGAAAGAAATGGTTAGAAGATGAAATCTTTTTTGAACTGATCTAATTCTACGGTTATCTATAAAACATTTTTTGTTCCGTAATTTTTTGTTTCTTTCCCTCTATAAGTAAATTTATTGTTTTTTTTTCCTGATACTAAGAAAAGGACATTATTGCTTAAGATCGTATATAGCACTCTTTGCATCCTCCAATGTTGCGTTTGTAATAAAATTTGAAGATGCATTAACCAAGTTTTGGAGAGCTTGAAGACTCTAGCATGCCCAGCAAGTTTATCTGTTGATTATTACACTACCTTTGGATGAACATACAAGTTCAAGAGGACTGCTGACCTAGTCTAGTGTTGATATCTAAAGCAAGTGCTTCATTCTCTCATGCTAATTTTCGGTAATCTCCATTCACTAATCTACTACTAACTTTGCATCCAACCTGGAGCATGCAAATTGAATCCCGACTCCTATTCAGTTACTTTCCCATCGTGGCGTTTTGCTTGAATGAAGTTTCCTGCAAATTCATGAAGAATTGATGAGTATCTAGATTGAGTTGCATTATTGATTTCCTTAAAAGAAGCATCACAACGAAAAGAGTTTAATGGGCTAATTGGTGGCTTCCAAGTCATCCTTGACATTCTCAACTAGTTGTGCAAATAATTGAGTTTTGTTTATGCGCCATAATACTACGAGTATTAGCATTCAACAACAGCATCACACAAATAACTTCAGTTGGATTTGGCGTGATGTTCTGAAAAATGTATCGACATTTAACTTTACCGTTTTATTGATCAAAAAACTGGGAAAAAAAAGTTTTGTAAGATTTTATTGGCATTATCCTATCAAAATATAAATAAATGTGGATGCTCTAAACATAAAACAATATTGAAATTAGGTTAGGCTGCTCGGGTGGATCTACAATCTAGTTCACCCGTACAGAGATATACATATGAGATGTGTATGAAAATCACATAATCTCCACCTGGTCAAACAAGCACGCCTAATCAAGTGTGTCCAGACCAAAGTGACCAAACTAAGGATGATGCCTCGGGACAAGATTGTCCCGATAATAGAGTACTCATTTCCTTTCTTCATAGCATTATTGGTTTTGTATCTTTTTTGAACCGTGCAAATTTGATTGGTATTGGTCAGCCAGGGTAGTCCACTTATGTTTTTGTTCAGTTCTAGTCTTGGATTGGCTCGAGACAAGAGAATGATGAGATATCTAGTTAGCTAATTATACCATAGCAACTTACAATAATGCAGATGTGGCCTTTCAAAACTTACCAAAATTAATTGTTACTCATACGTACATTAGCATGTATACTAGAGTTGATTAGTAGCTTTATTAGGCAATTCGATCAATAAATCATACCAGAGATTTGATCTCTGCAACGGCCAGTGTTTTAACTGAACACCAAAAATTATTTTGCAAAGAAGTACTCGATCCAATAAAAAAAAAGATATACGGAGTAATTTTAATTTGGAATTTAGCGAGGATAATAAAAAAAAATTAATGAAAAAATTATAATTATCAATCAAATAAATAAAGAAAATGATCATAAAATTTTCCGAATTAAAGATGTATGCACAATCCTTTTATTGGAGATGCATGTAAGATAAAGAGACGACAGTAAGGGATGGAGTGGCCTGCTTAGGCTCAAAAGCAAGGCTACTATATTTTGTCGAATTGTTTTGTCAAAATGTTTTTGTTGAGCGCTCCCGCTCATTTCTTTAAAGCATAAATCATGGATGTGCTGGCCGGATCATGACTCGTTGATTTTCACTAAACATATGTTAATTTTAATGTTGAAGATCGTCATATTAGAAATAATGATATATTATTGGCTAGCCGGTTTTTCTTCTCTAACGTTATAAGGTACCAAATGATTTGGGAGTGTACCAGATTTGGGAGTGTACCAAATTTTATAGAAGACAACTATTTTTTACCTTTGGCACAGTACACTCCCAAATAAATTGGTATTTCTGGCATGTTTTTTTGTGGATTTTTATAATAAATATACATACAAAAAAAATATAACTACCTAAACAAGAAGACTGCTAATGTAGCCGGTTATTCCATCGAACCCGTCAATTGCTTGTGTTGCCCTTACGAAATCAATACACTCTGAAGTCTGAAGTCCAACTGTTTTTGAGACAAACATACAAAAAGAGAAAAAGAGCGAGGAGGAGCCTATGACAAAGGAGAGGCAGCGGTCCTATTCATGTTCATAATAATATAATATAGCTACCACCGGCGTAAGGCTGACAGTGAGAATTGTTTTACAAATTATAGTATAACTTTAAAAATGGATAAGGATAAGTAATTACGCACTAATGCCTAGACATCTAGAAAAGTAACTAAAAATCCAACCACGATTCTTATTTAGGGTCTAAGTCTAAATCTAAACTAGTAAAGTTTGTCCGGGTAGTACGATAAAGACTAAGAATTATGGGAATCATTAATCGGTACATAAAGCAGTAGACATAACATTTCTTAATCTTTTTTTGGTTTTCTTTTTCCATCTAATGTATGATTTTATCTCTTTTTATCGGCAGAAAGTTTCTCTTGTTAACGAACTTAGGAAAGCTACATCCTTCAACAACTGAATATCTAAATAGTTGAGGATTTTCTTTGTCTTAAAGTTTTCTAGAACAATTATTTTCTTAATATATATTCTATAAATAAGTCCATTAAACCTCTCTGTATTAATACTGTTAGGCATCTACAAAATTATTAATATAGGGAGGTTATTAATGTAGAGAGGTAACCATAGAAAATGTAAAAGTGAAGTTCAATGTATGTGCAATGTATTTGTTGTTGTATTTAGATGATGTATATACATTTTTATAGTTAAAAAATATACAAGTCCATGTATATATCTTGGAATTTGTAGTTCCAAGAACCTTTAAATATGCTTGACAAGTTGGATTTTTTTTGACTTCAACAAGAAGGTGTCTATGTTGATGACATACTATGCATCCGCAAGTTAAAAAATATTGTAGTAATCCAAAAAATTACTTATTTTTCTCAAACAACTATAGATAAGTATTTTGTTTAATCATAAATTTAATGTAACTATATATATATATATTTTAATATAATCTTGATTATTACCATTTGGAGATAAATTGTTTAAGGCGGAACTGGAAAAATGATTAATATTAAATTGGAGAGGTTATTACTATTTCTAATTGGCCCAAATTGGGACCATAAATTTTTATTAATATGTAGAGGTTAGTAATATATGAAGTATCAATATATGGAGGTTCTCCTGTAGTAGTAAATAATGAGCCTAAATAATAATCTCACAATTTCGTGTTTCACAACAAGGTAGGAAAATATTTAGTTAATAAAATTAAATTTGAAAACTCAAGAATGAATATGCAGTATTAAAAATAAAATAAAAAAAGGAACGAAAAGGTTATATTAAAAGAGAAAAGGCCACGCCAGCAAAATACAATATAGAAGATTCAGAGTCTCAACACCTTGAGACCGAAAACAGCGAAGTAAAGACAAAAACTCGACAACAGTTTATTAAGACCAAAAGCTAACGACCGGAAACGACTGCAGTAAGATATGCAGAGGTAGAGCTGAATCGAGCAGAAATTATAGACATTGGGGAAGGGAGCTTAGGATGTAGAAGTCAACAACAGATGCCCAAAATAAAGTCTGCAGAGAAGAAGCTGCAGTTTGGAATGACTGAAGCGTAGTCTAAATACTACAGTGAGTTGAGTCAGCAAAGTCTATAGCAGATCCTCTAGCTATTATTCTATAGTTAACAATAACTGGAAACTTATACCTTCACATAACTCAGAGTCCCAACTAATCCAATTGAGACTCAACAGGATTAACAGTGAGATTACGAAACCATTAGTGTCTCCCAGTTACTGTAGATCAAACTAGTGTGAGTGAAACTAAAAGTATCCTTATCGCAGCTCCATAGAACAAGCTCCAGTTCAATCAATCCCACACTCTCCATAGTAGATTTTTGTCTTCCCCCTAAAAACCATGTTAATTCTTTTGTTCCACACAATCCACATGACTGCATATGGAAGTATTTTCCATATTTCCTCCCGTCTACCATGAAGAACGTTATTCTCTCTAGCTTGAAGGATAGATTCCGGCAAAGGTCATGCAACTCATAAAAGCCTTAAAGAAGTAATCCCAAATATCGAACGAATAAGAACAGTGCATGAACAAATGTGCTGCACTTTTAATCTCGCTGTTACAAAACACACAATTAACGGAATTAAGATGCATACCTCTTTTGCTCCATATTTCATGTGTTGGCAGAGAATTGTGAAATGTGGCCTAAACAATGAAACTCACTTTTTGAGGTATATCATTCTTCCGCAGATACTTATTAAAATCGCCAATTTTAAACACTAGAAATTACTGAATAACAGGGACCAAATCTACCACATTCTTCCATACACTTATACCTTGCGCATTATTGTCTGTAATAGGCATCATAACTGATTCTTTTGCCTTAGACCTTTGTTGAACAATCTGCCTCCATAAAGCTTTCTTATGCTTTGAGTGTCTCCACACTCACTTATCCAAAAGGGACTTATCCACCAATCTCTTATCCCTTACTCCCAGACCTCCGCAATCTTTTGAAATGTTTCTTTTGGCCATCCGATCCAAGCCATTTTTATTCTTCCTTCAACTGAACCCCAAAAAAATTTCGCCTCAACTTAATCATTTTCTTTTTTCAACGCTCACTAGAAAATGAAATAGATCCAAATAGTATACAGGTAAACTAGCTAAAACACTTTTTTATCAAAACTAATCTCCCTGCTTTCGGAAAAAAAATTCTTTTTCTAACCAACAAGTTTAATCTTCATTCTTTCAAGGATAGTCTCCCATATACCAATACTCCTCCACTGATCTCTGATAGGTATACCCAAAAACTTAAAAGGGAGTTTTTCGATTCTACAACCAAATTCCATAGCTAGTTTTTGAATAACATCATCAACGCCCACACATATCATAGTGTTTTTTTTTCTAAATTCAGCTTCAAACAAAAATGGTCATAATAATGAGTAGTCTTCTCACCAGCTCAACACTCGCATCTAAGAAGATCAGAGTATCATCTGCAAATTGTAGATGCGATATCATTGTTCCATTCTCAGCCACTTTGAATCCAGATAGTTGACCTCTTTCTACTGCATCGTTTAAAAGTTTAGACAAAAAGAAACCATTCACCAGAACATCCAAATGCGAAGATGATACACGTCATATCATCCAAGAGACCCATTTAGTACCAAAGTCGTGAATCTGAAAAATAGAAAAAAGTGCTTGCTAATTAACGTGGTCGAAAGCTTTCTCCATGTCAACTTTTCAAATAATACCTGCTTTCCTTTCTTTTATTCTACTATCAACCCACTCGTTTGCAACCAGAACTCCATCAAAAATCTGCTTATCATGGATGAAAGCTCCTTGAAAATCAGAAATAAGATACATGATTACCTTCTTTAGTCTTTAAGCTAAGACTTTTGAATGAAATTTATACACACTTCCAATAAGACTTAGTGGCCGAAAGTCCCTTGGAGTGCAAGTGTTTTCTTTCTTAGGAATGAAGGTAATGAAAGAATAAATCAACCTTCAATCCATCCATAAAGCCATGGTTTTGAAAATCATCTAAGCGTTTCATCAAGTCGTTTTTAATAACATGCCAACAACATTTGAAGAACTCTTTGGTAAATCCATATGGACTTGGAGACTTATTTGAGCCCATAGACTTGATGCTATTCTTTCCAAACTTTTTCTTCACTAAAGTCCCTTTCCAGCAAAACCTTATCTTCATCAACCACCTTAGGAAAGTGTAGATAATCGAAAGTAGAATGTACATTAGATTGTTGAGAAAAGAAATTAACATAAAAGTTTCAGATCTTTTTCCTAATAATTATTTGCTCAAAACAATCACTTCCATTTATCTGAAGGTTAGCAATGGTGTTCATTTTCTTCCATGTACTTGCAATTCTTTATCATCCCCGAACTCCTTGTCGTCAACATCCATTAGAATATAAGGTTCGTGAAGAAAGGAGTCAATTCCAACAAACCTTCTTGACTGATGCCGAACCAGGGCCTTCTGAATTTCAAGAGTTCTTAGAATAATAGCCTTTATTTGTTGAATCTCCTAACTTGTTTCCTTCAACTCTTCAAGAGCACCAGAAAACTTATGAAGATTAGAGAGCCCTTGATTTCTTCATATTCTTGAAAATAGCCTGTGTCAGAGTCTCCCAGTCTAAAGACGTTCTGTTTAGACCTTAACTGCCACTTCCTAGCTTCAATTACCTCTATAGATTTCATCTTGATCTTCAATTGTAACTGTTCGCTTTGGAGATGTGTTTGAAGAACACCATTCTTCTCCAAAAGATTCAACTCCCCAATTCTATCAGTAATGTTTTTTTTTGTCTCTCTTGATCGAGCCAAACTCCATCATACTCTAGTTTTTTATTAAAAAAAACATCAAATTTTGCAATTTAAGAAAGAAAATGGAACTCACACTCCTCTGAAACACCATACTATTCCACCAAACTTCAACATTCTTGACAAAATCTTTGTGCTCAGTCCAGCTTCTTGAATGTTCATTGTATGCTGGAGATGTTTGTGGATGCCTCGTATACATATATGGACTTTATTTTACACACATTTGATATTTCGAGCTGAGTTTATCTCATTTTGGTAAGCTTTCGCTTTAACCAAGTTCATCTTTTATTCTTGATGAAAGTCAAAAGATGATCATGTGAAAATCGCCTGGTAACATCTTATATGATTTGTGTGAGACAGTCATTTGCTGTAGACTCGGAATGTTTCGTATTGATCTATTGATCACTTGAAAATTGCTTTGAAGCTAATAGTTTGTGTGAGACAGCTATTCCCGTTTTCTAAGAATTTTTCAATGATTAAAATGGAGTTTAGAACGATTAACCATTGATTGGATATAACACAGTATGCATAGTTGTATGCTAACTATTACAAGTTATTCCAAGTCCGGGAACCATAATATGCATACCCGTATGCGTACTGGTTTAACAGTTGAAGTCCGGGAACTTAGTATGCATACCCGTATGCATACTGGCTTAACAGTTCAAGTCCGGGAATTTAGTATGCGTAACCGTTTGCATACTAATTCAACTGAGTTCAGTCGTGAACGACAGTATGCGTACCCGTTCGCATACTTGCGGACATACCAAGTCCAGAACTCTAAGTATGCGTACCCGTTTGCATACTTGAGTGGGTTAAGTTCTCAAATCGGTTTATTCGTGAACAAATACATTTATATAATAAGGAATGCAATCTTTGCAAACCATGGCTATAATGTTCATGAATTGATTCGAGTGAATCAAAATCGATTTTGCTTTAATTGTGTCTTGTATACTTCTGTGAGAATATAAACAATTGAACAACTCTATAACTAGTTTCATTTGAGTCATTTGAACTAGTTTTGATTAAGATGAATAAGGTTCATATGGAAGTGTTCA
Organism: Papaver atlanticum; assembly: GCA_023531105.1. Classification (NCBI taxonomy): domain Eukaryota; kingdom Viridiplantae; phylum Streptophyta; class Magnoliopsida; order Ranunculales; family Papaveraceae; genus Papaver; species Papaver atlanticum. The sequence goes on from JAJJMB010003633.1 coordinate 4,038,475, forward strand.
TATGGCTAACTTCGGTTAACTATTGTTGATCCAACTAAGTGTACACGTTTAGGTACGGTTACCCATATCTAAATGAAGGTACTTATTTTGTGTGTAACAAGCTAAGTTCAATCTAACGGTTGAAAGATATTAGCTTGAATCTAATCAGGTTTTCATCTAACGGTAAATATTGAATGCTTTGTTACCAAGGTAATATTGATTGCAAACCCTGATTTGAAGACTATAAAAGGGAGAACTCTAACAACTAGGAAACCTAATCCCCACACCTCCTGTGTGATACTAGTTGCGACTAGAGTCGATTCTCCTTTAACCTAGGTTTTTCTAAAACCATTATAGGTTAACGACTTAAAAACTTCATTGGGATTCTGAAGCCAGACCCAACTATTTTCTCTGTAGTTGCGTGTTCTGATCTTACTTTGTTTATCGTATTGAGTATTATATTCTCTAAGATTTTCTCGAGATTCAATCTCCGATAGGTCAGATAAAAAGTAGTCACAAACATCTTCGTCTCATCGTTTGTGATTCCATAATATCTTGTTTCCCTACCATACGATTAAGATTATTGTGAGGTGATTGATATTACTAGGTTGTTCTTCGGGAATATAAATCTGGTGTATCAATTGGTTCTTGTTCACCTTGATTTATCAAAAGTCGGAACAAAAACTCGTAGGTATTTTTGTAGGAGACAGATTTATCTATTCAATAGACTTTTCTGTGTGAGACATATTGGTTTATCAAGTCTTCGACTTTGGGTCGTAGCAACTCTTAGTTGTGGATGAGATCAGCTAAGGGAATCAAGTGCGTAGAGTCCTGATGGGATTCATAGGCGTAAGGAATGCGGCTGTACCTTAATAAGTGTGAGATTAGATATGGCTCAACTACATTCCAGTCTAAAGTTAACTTGTAGTAGGCTAGAGTCTGTAGCGGCTTAATATAGTGTGGTGTTCAAATCTGGACTAGGTCCCGGGGTTTTTCTGTATTTACGGTTTCCTCGTTAACAAAACTTATGGTGTCTGTGTTATTTATTTTCCACATTATATTTTCTATATAATTGAAATATCACAGGTTGTGCGTAGTTCAATCAATTAGATAATCCAATCTTTGGTTGTTGATATAAATTGATTGACACTTGAACATTTGTCTTTGGTACCGTTCAAGTTGTTTCTCATAATAATCAGGCTCATGGTTTTCTATCCATTTGATTTGATGATTACATTGAGAAACAGAGATACAACTCTTGGATGTATTTTCCTTGATTGAGTCTGACTGTCTAGTTGATTCTCTTGGAAATATATTGGAGTTAGTCCATACAGATTGCCTAAACGAAATATTGGGTGTGGTTGTTAGACCCCTGTTTTTTCACATGTCCAAAAACACCGTTCATTGAATTTTTAGGTTGCTAATGGACATGTTTTGCGAATTATATGGTTTGTACTTGAATCTACATATTTTAACCATTTTTTGTTAATCATGACGCTTTTATATATGATTTTTCAGCGGGGGTACGGCCCAAATGGAGAAAGACCTGGGAGGGAGTCTTGGAGATTACCATAGGTGGCGTTGCTGATGAGGCGTTCCTGGATGACTCCGTCTGGATTTGGCGTTGTTCTGGTAACATATCTACTCCGTGAGTGCCTTCAGATATGCGAGGTTCTCCTTCTTGGTAGTAGTCGTGCCTGCTTGTGTTTCAGCAACATCTTCTTGTCTTTTCATCAGTTTTGAGAGGCTTGGTGATGTTTGGTTATGCACAGCGCCTCCAATAACATAACCTAAAATAAGAATTTATGTGTTTCCGGAGAAAGCATTTCGAAGTATAATTTATGTTGTTCTACCGCTGATGTTACCATAATTGAGGTTGGTTGTTGGACCTAAATTGAGGTTAATAACTGAACTAGATCTAAGATCCACCCCTATTTTTTCCCCAGACGGTTGAAGAATTAAATTTGTAGCTTAATGGTTGATCTCCGGCTGTCGCCAATTGTTAATACCCAAAAATTACTCATAGGTAAAACAATGTACTGTTGAAGTACTTTCTTTGGGTTCGAAAATCAAAATCATACAAAACGAGCCTAAACCAAGAAATTAGTCATTCACGTTTTGCTTCGGTTATAAAGAGAGAAGATGGGTTGATCTTAGGGGAGGGAAAGCAAAGAAAGTTGAGGAAATCAGTGGTGATTGAATTGTTGAGTGTGAGGTTTTCGAACTATGAAAGAATTTGAGCTTGAGAATGATAAGCTTGTTATGTCCTTCTGAATAGGCAAAGGCGCCTATTTATAGTTGTAGGGAACACTCAATGTTTCCTAATAAGTAGTGGAAGTCATGAAGAGATGGGGAGAGCCACTCTTAACTGTCACCACTACTTGTTACTTCTTTATCATGGAGTGTTGCCATGCCGCATGAAAGAATTTGTTGTAAGCCACTCTTAACTATGAAAGAATTTGTTGTAAACCACCAGACCAATACCCATGAATGATTTCCCCATTAACATGTTTTGATTTCTCATAGGAATTCGTAGAGTCATGGATTGTCTCTAGTCTTGTCCAGGTTGCCACGATTTATTTGACTAAGTATTAGCCTAAGCTAGCCATACTTTGTCGAAGTGACATAGCTTGAAGAGATAACTCGGCTCCAAGGTTATGTGTGACTAATAATAAGTTTGTCGTAAGATGGCATTGTAAACAGGCCCATAGCCACTTAATATGCTCATGGTGTATTTGTTGCCTATTTGTGGCATGTTAGTAGCATATTCGTGGCATATGGCGTATTTGTGGCATATTTGATTATCATAGCGATGCATAATGATACGCAAAGGTGCCGTAACAATATCCATGCCTGGGAGGCATGACCAAGTTGGCCAAGGCGACTTTGGAAGTGGGCCAAGGTGGCCTGGGAAGTTTGGTGGAGTGGAGCACCAAATTGATAGCTAGCCAAGTCGTGGTGCAGGGCACGGCGAGGTTGGCATAGCCATGGGATGCTGGCTATGTTAGTTCGTTGCCACAACCATGAACTTTGGTGGAACAGACAACTTGGTGGCCACGACCACGAATTTTGGTAGGACCGACAAGTTGGTGGCCACGACCATGAATTTTGGTTCGACGATAGAAGCTGATGGCCACACATTCACGAATCTAGTTATGGCCATGTTGGCCTGGATATGTGGCGTTGCCATGTTGGCCTGGCTATGGTACATCGGCCATGTTGGTTTGGAAACTCATCTTGGCTATTTTGGCCATGACCAAGTGTATTTGGCGTTGGAACTTTGTTTGTATCATATAGAACATATTCAAGGAATACAACCATGGAAGTTCTGCGTCTCGAAGTGATGTTCAATGTAATTTCGTACTAAATAGTATGCATCTAGTAGTACTTTTATTCAAAATGGCAAAGTAGCCTATTATTAATATTATAATTTGTACCATCAGTGTACACTGATCAATACATGACAATTTGTATGGCAGTACATAAGATAATGATATTTCAGCCGAGTAAAGATCTAAATCTTGCAGGCATATTTAAGGCCGATGTGACCATTAGCTAGATACGCATTCTCAATTCTCTTACGGAATATGATGTAAAAGTACAAATCCATAATTTTGATGCCGGGTCAGAAATTTACACATATTTATAAACATATATAGAATACCGAGAGTTTAGTTGGGTGAAGCCCTAACACATATATAATTATAGATATATCTCTGATGCAGGTTCAGAGGCGATTTTACAAGTTTTTCCCTTGACAAAAAACCACCATCAACAGCGGGGCAATCCAAAACTAAATATTTTGAATGGCCCACCTGGATATTGTAAATTTACTAAGAATTGTATTCAAGATTTTTGATTGTGGTATGCCCGAACTGGATTGTATTAAAACTTGAATGATGGTGGTTTATTCAGTATGAAAGCTTTCTGGGTTCTGACGAGCGCAAAGAGCATAATCAATTCGAGTGAGGATGACGTCTAGCTTCATTCATGTTATTCACTCTGTTCAGGACTATTGATGGCAAGCGGTTTCTTGTATACCCACTCAAATCCATACTTGTCGAGCTGTTGATTTCCTTTTTCTAACTTCTTCCATCTCCATGCGTGCACTTGGTGATATACACATTTCAAATAAGACATGAAACTTATGACTTTTTTAAAGGAAAGCCAATTTGGGGATCAAGAAATTATGAATATAAGACTTCTTGATTGGATTTTTTCTGGGTGGCTTCCTAACAAGAATTCAACTTAACGTCCCTAAGTTTGCGTACCAAGAATTATGGATACATTTTATGTCTAAAATGATTTTTTACCCTCAAGGTTTTGAACAATCTCATCTCTAAGCGAAATTATACTACTAATCTTGTTGCGCTAAATTGAGGTTCTTGAAGAGTTGTTTAAGACATCTAGAGATCTTAGAAAAGGAGACCCGTTATTCCCTTATAATTTTATTTTCCGTATGGAAGCTCTTTATAGAACTATAGATAACGAGGGACTGAAGGCGTTGATTTGGATTAAAAGTTTGTAGAAACGCTTTACCTATCAGCCATTTGCTTTTTGCAGATGACTGTATGGTATTCTGCTGCGCTAATTAGGCTGAAAGCCAGAATATGGTTTATTTGTTTGAAAAGTTCATCCTCCCCTTTGTATAATTGATAAATTTTGCTAAACTTGGTGTTTTATTTAGTAATAGACTAATACAATTACTAGAGATAACATCATCAAGATTCTGGGTATTAAGCTATTTGACATTATTTTCGGACATTTATCAGCTCCTTTTTTTGATAATAAAGAAGACTAAAAATCAAAGCCTTCAGCCCTAGTGTGCATAAACCTAAAAGTAAGTTGGCATGTTGGAAAGAAATGTCACTAACTACTACAGGAAAATCAACCTTGACTACTTGTACTACAACAATATATTTTAGATGAACTGCTTCAAAATTTCTAAAAAGGTTTGTAAGGTCTTGTATAGAGATCAATGGAAAAACCAAATAGGTAAGTATTCAAAATCTTGGGAGTTTATCTACAAGCCTAAACACTTAGGAGGTATCATGAATATGGAAGTGTTTGACAATGCTATGTTTTCTAAGATTGAATGTAGGTTTTCTACCGAATCTTACTTTGTTTTCATTGAAGTTATCAAATCTAAACAAACTTAATACAAGTAGCCTAATAATTTTCTTAATATCAGTACCGAATCCAAACAAAGTGAGTATGGGCTTTGGACAGGAAACCTAAGTGGGACTGAAAATATTCAACAATATTGTCAATAGAATTAGTAATGGTATGATGATCAGGTTGTGCAGTGCTAAAGTTTTATGGGTGTCAAACCAATCAAAATATTTTCTACACTCTCTACAATAACAAGTGGAGTGGCAAGTAAGGATTTATTCCCACGGAGAGTGTAAAATTGTTATTTGTTGCTAAAATCTTAAGTCACGAGGGTATTTTCTAGAATTATCAAACTAACTTAAACTAAATTAAATTAAAGAAAAATATTTATGGGAAAGCAGAAAGTTGGGAATACTGGTTTTAAAGTTTTATCTTCAACCATAAATATGTACTTGAAATATAAGTAGAATTTCTATTTAATCTCTCATTATCAAAAGCCTTAAAAAATTTCATCGCAAATCTATTTTGTTAATTTTTTATATAATCGTATACTATATATAACGATGTATATACGAATTCTACCTAGAGAATAACCCAACACATCGCTCAATCAGGTTTAACCCTTTTAGGGTATTAAAATCGGTGAAATAACCAATCAATGCTATTAACATGCACGAGTAGTCAATTTAACAAAGATCATAATCTAAATCTACATGCAATTATAAGAAAAAATCACTATGATTAGTTATCACACTATGCTACTTGTAATCAAGAATTGTCGACTATTTTGTATTAACAATTCTAATTTAGCTTTAGATATGAATATGTGTTTACTTAGTATGCGTCCGAAACAAACAAATATTCAATCATACATGGCCACATTTTTTTTAGCAAAGCTCACGAGAAGATTTTATTAATAAAAGGCAAAGCAAACAGAAAGAGGTGAGCTAGGCCAAACCTCAAGAAAAGGAAAGAAGAAATAAACAAAACAAAAACAATACATGCTACAAATTATTTGAATCGATAAGAAGACAAACTCGATCAGTTGCTACCTAAAGATGCTCAGATAAAATATGGCGGCTCATTCCACCATTGAGACCCAGTAGTAGCTCCAAGTTTAGCTAACAAATCATTAACTGAGTTACCTTCTCTGTGAATATGAGAATATCCAAACTGTGTCGATGATAAAAATAAGATTTAGTGTAGTTTTTTGGTGGAAAGGAAAAAAAAAAAAAAAATTGGAAATTTTTTTCCACCTAAAACCCTAGATTTCGAATCACCCAACCAAGGTCCTTTTTATTTCTCAAAATTGGTTAAAGTATGTAAAAAGATTAACTGAATTTTTTAGCTTTTTATCCCCCATGCCTTTTTCCTTTGTAGCCAACCGTAAGACAAATTTACGATTAGGTGATGATTAACGCATAACCGTGACTAGGTAAGCTTTATGAAACCCAATTAAGAACCAGTTACGGTTGAGTTTTTTGGTTTTATGGTTAGGTTTGGTTTTGGATAGGGGTGAGTAACGGGTGGAACCCATGGATATGTAGCCACCCAAATCCAATCCATCAAAATGACAGGTGCTAGATTTGTGTCCACATCCACGTCCATCACCCGTGAGTTTGATACCCGCGGATCGGCGGGTGGGCGGATTGGATGCGGTTAAGTCCATGGATTTTGTTTGTTTTTTTATAAAAAAAATATAAAATAGGTTAGAAAATAAAACGTTAACGCCTATATAATTTATATAAATGGAAAATGGGTTAGAAAATAAAACATTAACACTTATATAAAACGGATTTCATTATTTTTAAAAGAGAAATCGATCTTAATTCTTCAAGTTGGAACGATATTGTGTTGGTCGCTACATATAAATTGTTGCAAGAGAAACAATTAGGTTAGTAAATAAAAAATTAACAATTATCTAATTTATAAAATATTAAAACATCCCTATACATTTGCTATATTTTCTCATTACCCCTAACCAAGCGGGTGTGGATGAATGGATCCCCAGACTCGCACCCGGATCCAACCCAATATTTATTGGGTTTTCAAAAATGCATCCATGTCCAACCCACCAATAAACGGGTTGGGTATCCACCCGCTAAATTACGGTTGGGTTGGATTGGCGGGGTTGGGTTCATATGCTCACCCTTAGTCTTGGTATAACCCAACTGTAACTGGGTAAAACCCAAATTGAAATCAATTACAGTTGATTTTTTTTGGTGAACACCCAACTGTAAAACAGTTACTGTTGGGTTTGGTCTTGATCAAACGCAACTGTAAAACAACTACAAGTTTATTTTATTTTTTGGGAAAACCCAACCGTAAATGGTTATGAAATCTAATTTTTTCTATTGACTTCAATCAATCTAACAATTTCAAGCGTAATTGGTTTGTTGATTACCATCACATCTATCAATTTGCTTATTCCGTATCTTTAATAGACACCTCAATCTACGAGTATAATTTTTTTGAATCGCCGATTGATCGAAGACGATGAAATGATTTTAAATTCAAAAAAGAGAGAGAAGGATTTACTGTTGATGAGGAAGTTTAGAAGAAGAAGAGGAGCAAATTTTTGAGTTAGAATTAGGATTTCATTTTAGATGGAGGGTAATTTTAACATTTGCTATTATTTTAAGACACCCCATAATCATTTTTTTAATCATTAGGAATCCATATGAGGCCCTTCCATTGAAATGTGAGGCCGGATTTTTTTTTAATTTAACTTAGATTTAATTTCGAGGAAAGAGAATCTCTGCAAATCGGGTGCTAAACTTAGTTAACTCAGTTTCAAAAAAATATATTTAATCTTCAATCCTAGAATGCTATTTTGATCTCTGGGTTTTATCATGAATTTTTGAAATTTATTCTGTTTACTTAATCTTCTATTTCTAGTTTTTCTTGGGTTATTCTTAATCATTCTTATGAGGTTGTCTTTTGAGTTTTAAATCATTATATGCGTCTTTGGTTTTAAATCATCTTTCTGGTCTTTTGATCCTTTCTTTGTAATATCTCTTATGGAAACCTAAATTGTTTCTGCGGGTCCTTTGCTATCATCATTAAGAGCATTCAGTATTGGACCTTTGTGTATTGCATGATTTCACTTGTATTGACAGTATGTTCTCTGGTAACAGTTTTGCGATCCATCTCCTCCATGATGGCCTTAACAGTATGTTCTTCGCCAGCAGTATTGCAACCCACCTGTGTTCAGATGGATTATAACAATATGAATAAGTTTGATTCCAAGTATGATGTTCTAGATCAATTTTTTGATCATGTGTTGGCTCGTCCGATCCAGTTAGTGAAACCATAAAATTTAAATTTCAAAAAGCAAAATTTTTCTTCCTTATCAAACCGTAAATCTAGGATCGCTAAAATCACTCCTATAGTTTATGCGTTGAATCCTAGAAGCAAAACTGTCTTGACTAATTCTCATCTTTCCACATATAACATCTTTTCTTATACTAGGAATCACAAAAGATTTTATGTTGACATTTCAAACATAAATCCTTATATTGTTACAACCATAATAACTACCGATTATTATAGAAATCATCAAAATAAACCTTTTCAAAGTTTGTCAAACCCTAATTTTCATCTAATGGCAAGTTCCTCAAATCAATTGGTGAATCTAACCAATCAAATGGAGAATACCAATATCAAAGGGAAAGCTATAGCTATTCAGAGAAGGGGTATTGGTTCTGCAAAAGCTTTGGATGAAAATGCAAATGAGTGGTCCAACTGTTTAATAGGAAAATTCTAATTAAGGAATCGATGAAGACATAAATAGTGAAGGATGGAATCAATTTGCTCTGGAAAAGTTACAGGAAGAGGGAAGTAAGATGTGTAGGGAAAAGTCTCTATATTTTCAAACTCAAATCGGAAAAAGATGTGGAAGATATCCTGAAAAATTATTTATGTAACGTAAATAAGTGTTTGCTGGTTTTGAAGAAATACATATCAAATATTCCATATGAAAACTGGACCTTCGCCCATCAAGAATGGAACATCTAGTTTAAAAATCTTCTGTTGGAATATCAATCAAAAGCTGTGATAGAGGAAGCCTTGGAAGATATGGGTAAGAAAATCTGGACAAAGCCTGACAACTGCAGACCAAAGTATGGCAGCATGATCACTGCAAGGGTAGAGACGGACTTAACTAAACCACTCAAAAGAGGTCATTGGTGGAACAACAGAGCAGGTGGGTTAACATGGGTTAGATACCACTGGCAAAGACAGCCTTATAACATTTGTGATCGATGTTGGACTGTTGCACATGATGATGAGAAATGTGCTGAAGTTGGTGAATTCCTGTATGTGAATAGTCTCATTTTGGAAGAGTATGAAAATCACCAACAAGAAACTGAAGGTATAGAGGATGATATGAAGGATCAATAAGAAGAAGCAATTCTTGAGGATGTATGGAAGCTGATCAGTAAAGAACTTGTAAGAGGTTTAGAAATCATGAAGAGCATCCTACTCTCATTATCCCTCAAAATAATCCATTTTTAGCAACTCACAGATGAACAACAGTGAAAACAAGGAATCAAACACAAGTGATGAATATATGGAGGAAGCACAGATGGATGGAAAACAAGGAATGCATGCAATACCAAAGGAGTTATCTTCTAAGGTGCAAATGGACCCTGCAGTCATGGTAAATCTCTTTCCTCAGTTTTCCTTTTATATAAATTCTAAAAGTTTAGAGTTCTTTCATGTTTTGTTCTATAATAATTGCTATTCTAGTGTCTTACTTAGCTACCATACTATTTTAAGCAAAATGAGAATCCTATCCTGGAATGTTCAAGGATACGGAAACAAGAATACTAGGGCCCATCTCAAAGACTTAGTTAGAACAAATGATCCTATAATAATCTTTCTCAGTGAAACTAAATCTCACCTTCAAAAAATGGAGAAACTAATTAAGTCACTTAATTATCCTAACCATTTATTGTGAATACATTGGGTATTGCAGGTGGTTTATGCATCTTGTGGAAAGATGGAGTTAATCTTAATATCATAAATTCTGAGTTTAATGTGATTAACTGTGAGTTCTTTATTGATGCTAGACCCAAAGTTCTTGTATGTATTGGGATTTACCAAATGGTAACATAGATGAACAATGGAATTTTGTGAAATCTTTTAGTGAGAATATAGATTTACCTTGGATTCTCATTGGAGATTTAAATTTCATAATCAGTAATGATGAAAAAGAAGGTGGTATTCCTCATACTCAAGCTGCTCTTGATACTGCTAAATTTTTTGTGGATGATTTGGGTCTACATTGTGTTAATTTTTCAGGTAACCCTTTTACTTGGTCCAATAAAAGGCATGGTAATGACCTAGTCCAGGAAAGACTTGATAGAGTTCTTAGAAATGATAAATGGTTTAACCTTTATAATAATTGTCATGTTTATCATTTAGCTCCAATAGCCAGTGACCATAGTCCTTTGGTGCTAACTAGTTCTAGAGACACTAATCCTGTTAGAAGACCTATAAAGTTCAATAGATGTTGGCTTAATGATCCTAAATGTAAAGATATTATTAGTGACAACTGGAATGCTACTACTAATGGCTCCATAGCCTTTAGACATAAAAATAATTTAAAAAATGTGAAATTTATCTTAAAAGATTGGAATATCCATTCTTTTGGTCACATTTAAACAAATATTAGTAGCATTAATCAAGAACTGGAATCCTTGCACTCTCAGGGTGTTATTGACACTAGTGATATTAGGATTACTAGACTTCATGCTGAACTTAATTATTGGCAGGATATAGAAGAAGATTTTTGGAAGCAAAGGGCTAAGGATAAAACTAGATGACAGGAACACAAGATATTTCAATAATAGAGCAAATTATAGAAAAAGAAGGACCCAAATAGAGGCTATACAGGATTCTACTGGTATTTGGATCACTGATAGAGATGGCATAGCTTCAAATTTGTTACAACACTTTTCTAGCATGGCAAGGACCTGTAATCCTGCTAAAGATAGGAACTTTTTTGATTATATTAATCTTGTGTTACTGCTGCTGACAATAATAACTTGCTTAGAATGCCCTCTTATGGGGAAATCAAGGATATTGTTTTCAAGATGAAGCCATGGACATCTCCTGGTCCAGATGGATTCCCTCATGGATTTTATCAACAAATGTGGGAGGTTATTGGTAATGATACTATTAAAATGGTGCAGGCTTTCTTCCACAAGAAGTTCATTCTTAAGGAGAATAATCATAATGTCATCTCTTTAATCCCTAAAATAGATTGTCCTAGGACTGCTGCATATTTTAGGCCTATAAGCTTGTGTAATACTTCTTACAAAATTATTTCCAAATTGCTAGCTAATAGTCTTAAACCCCTGCTAAATAAAATCATTAGTCCTTTCCAAACTGCTTTTGTCAAAAACAGATTCATGACTGATAACATTGTTATAGCATATGAGTTAGTTGACACCTTGAAAAAACATAAATCTAAAAAAGGTTTGTTAGCTCTAAAACTTGACATGAGTAAAGCTTTTGATAGGATTGAATGGATTTTTCTTGAATATTGTTTGAAATGTCATGGTTTTGAAGATGATTTTTGCAGAATGATTATGCAGTGTGTCACAACCGTCTCTACTTCTGTTCTTCTTAATGGTGCTTTAGGTAATCAGTTTAAACCAAGTAGAGGATTGAGACAAGGAGATCCTTTATCTCCTTATCTTTTATCCTTTGTATGTACATTTTCTCCAAAGCTTTGATGAATGTTGAAAGTAAAAACCTCATTAAAGGTATCAAGGTTACTCCCAATAGTCCTGCTGTATATCACTTATTTTTTGCAGATGATCTTTTGATCTTTACTAAGGAAAATCCTAAGGAGGTAAGGCATCTAAACTCAATAATTGAAAAATTTAGCAGTATATCTGGCAAGGCCATCAACTTTGACAAGTATGGACTTGCTTTTAGTCCAAAAACTTGTCTTGCTGATAAAAATACTATATCCAATATTCTTAACATCAGAAGAATGGGATTACAGGAAAAATACTTGGGGTGTCCCTTTACTGTTACAGAGGAATAAAACTGAGAGGTTTTCAAGTATTTTTGATAAGTTTGGGTTAAGATTGGGAGTTTGGGGAGCTAAACATTTGAACCCACCAGCTAGAACTGTCCTAACTCAGACTTTTTTAGGATCTATAGCTACTCACCATATGAGTGTCTTTCTTATGCCTAAAAAACTTACAGATAGAATGGACAGTGTTCAAAGAAGGGGTGGGGTAAGTCTGGATATTCTAGAGGAATATTTTTTAAAGATTGGTCTAATGTTGCTAACTCTAAATGCATGGGTGGTCTTAATATTAGACAGTCAACCATCTTCAATCATGCCTTTTTAGCTAAATTAGCATGGAGGATGTTACAGGATCCTAATGCCTTATGGGTTCAGATTCTTATGCATAAATACTTTCCTAACTGCTAATCTCTTTCAGATGATATTTGTAGTAATGAAAGCTGGATATGGAGAGGGGTTTATTAAGGTCTGCAAATAGTAAAACAACACAACTGTTGAGAAATTGTTGACGGAAAAGACATTAATATATGGAAGGACAGGTGGATACCTGAATGCCAGTCCTTAGTGCCATCAACCTTCGGGTCAAATAGTACTCAGTTAGTCTCTCAACTAATTGATCAAGATACAAAAAGTTGGAACTTGAACATGCTTAACACTCTCTTCCATGCTGTGACCGTTGAATAGATATGTAGAATCAGAATTCCCATGTTAGAAAAAGATAGAATTAGATGGATTGGTAATAGAAATGGAAACTTTACAGTTAAGTCAGCTTATAACATCCTTTTAGATGAATCTCAAACTAGTACAGGGAACAATAGTACTTTTACTTGGAAAAGACTGTAGAGTATGAAATTACCACCTAAAATTCTTCATTTCCTATGGAAAATTTTACATGATTGCATCCCAATTATAGATAAAATTGTTAAATATGTCACTTCTATTGATGATGTTTGTCCTCTATGTGGTAGTTGTAGGGAAATCTCACAACATTTTTTTTTACAATGTTCTGTGGTTCAAAGGATTTGGTTTGCTATGGATTCTACCATTGTCCCTAGAATAGGCAGTATGGATTTGATCAACTGGTTATCTAACATGTTTACCTCTAATAATTTTGTGAGCTGTATCCTGTGGCATAAATGGAAACTTAGTGTTCCATTATTTTTCATAACTTACAGTTCAGGCCTGCTGTTTTTATACATACTGTGAAGAGCTTCATTGCTGGTATAGAGAGGAACATTACACTTAGATAGATTGCTAGTGACAGTTTATTAACTATTGTGAAATGGATAGCTCCCCTAGATAATGCCATCAAAATAAATTATGATGTATCTTTTATTGCCAAAGACTTGCCTATTGGCATGGGACTGATTGCTCGTAACTCTGCAGGTATATTCATTGCAGCAAAAGAGGGTAAATCTTTAGCAGTAGATGAGGAGCAAGGAGAAGCTATTGTAGCCCTGGAAGCGATAAAGTGGGCTATAGCAAGGAACATCTCAGTAATGCATCTAGAAGGAGACAATAAAAACGTAATGGATGCTATTAATGGGTCAACTGGAGGAATAAAATGGACGACAAATAGTGTCATCCAAGAATGTTTAAATTTACTTCTTTCTGTTAGAGTTTGGAATTGCTCTCATGTCAAAAGAGAGGCAAATGGTGTAGCTGACGAACTTGCAAAATATGCAAGAGTCAATTTAAGTAATGTGTGATACGATCATCCTCCAGAATTCCTCATTAGAAAACTGGAGATAGACAATGTAACCAGCTAAAATTTACCAATCAAATTTATTTCCTATCCAAAAATAAAAAAAAATAAAAAATGTGAGGCCCATATATTAGATCTCTTTAGGAGGGTGGAGCGAGAATCCCACTTAACCATTGGCTCACCTAAACACCCAATTTGTAGCTTGCTTTTAGGCCTTAGCACACGATAATTAAGTGTCACATGAATAAATGAACCGGTCAAATATAGAGAGTTCATATTCGCAATCTTTAGCAAATGCAACTCTTCTCTCTCTCATCCAGAAATGCAATTCGCGTAGGCTTAGGGTTTAACGAATAATTTCTCGGCGGAAATCAAAGTCTGTGTGGAGTTCACATCCACTGTAATCGGAATCGACCAACACTAAGAAAGCCTAAATCAGGTAATTTTTATCAATTTCTAGGGTTTGTATTGGCTTTCTGGTGAATCTCTACATTCTGAAGTGTGAAATTTAATTAGTAGTTCAATCCACATGGAAGAAATAAGAAATGTGCCATTTTCAAACAATCAAGACAGAATCAGTAATTTATCAGAGTCTTTAATTCGTCACATCCTTTCATTCTTGGACATGAAATATGTAGTCCAAACCAGTATTTTGTCTAGAAAATGGAGGTATATGTGGACTTCTGTCTCCACTCTCGTCTTTGATTCCTCTGTATTTGATGATTTGGGTGAAAGGAAGGTGAACTGTTTCATGAGATTTGTTAAAAGTGTACTCATGCTCAGAGACATATCTGACATTAAGAAATTTTATCTTTATTTTGATTGCGATTCTGAAAAAGTAGCAAAACATCTTGATACATGGATCCTTGCTGTTGTAAGACGTAACGTTCAAGAACTAAATATTCAGATCGAATATAACGATGGTTTGATAGTAAGGCTTCCTCATTGTCTTGTTACTTCTGAATCGTTAACCGGGTTGGTATTTAATTTTGATGGCATGTTAGTTTTTCCTGACTCAATGAATTTACCCCGGCTAAAATCTCTGTTTCTGGGTTCATTTGAAATTGATGATTTAAAATTTGTTAATAAGCTCCTATCAAGTTGCCCAGTTCTTGAAACCCTTGTAATAAAAGAGTTAGCTGTAAGAGCGGGCGACGAATTGAGTGTGAATAATCCTGAACTCAAGCACTTGGACATAAGCTGTTATCTCTATAGAGAGAGTGTCCCCAAGATTATCAACTTATGTACTCCAAGTCTCTCATCCTTCATTTGTGAAGACTGCATGATTCGGGAGTATTTTTTAGAAAACCTTTCTTCTCTAGTCACTGCTATTATTAAAATGACAAAAGGAGTAGGAGCTGCAAATTTTGGAAAAGAAGAACTGTTTCCTAAGCGTATGTTGGTGTTTTTGATGGCATTACAAAATGTAAAAGAACTGACGTTATCGCTGGATTTCCTTCAGGTATGGGTGCTTCCTGTGTTGTATATAAACAAAATCTATTTCCTCTAAAATTCCATTGATTACTATTGATTGGTTTCGACATCCTCAAGTTTAAATAGAAACATCCACTTATTGTTTGAAAAGATAATTTCTTTTAATACTTCGATTGTTTGAATGTGCTTATTCTAATGAAACATAAGACTTTTTTTTTTTTTTTTTTTTTACAGTATCCAACTTTATAATAAACATCATAAGCTGTTTCTAGCATAGGTGTAGACCTATTTACTGTTTGCTCCGATTTACCAATTTTAGTGTCTCATTGATTAAGAGGGTTCCATCTGCCCGGTGGAATGTGTTCCGAAACTTGATCGTGTAGTACACTATTCTTTTAATATACTTTTGATATAATTGGCTTTCAAGAGGGGCTACCTCTAATGTTTTATTAGAAGTGAAGCCAGCCTTTATGTTACCTGTAGTGAATGGATGAAAATCACAGTCATACAACCACCTCGCTACTGCTGGCTAACCGACTATTCCCGGTTGGATTTTTGATAATAAATGAGTAGTCTGCACTAGAATATTAGGAAAGTTAATAAGAAGATAATGGTTTCTGACAGAGATCATTTCTCAATCCTTCTGCTGCACAGTCTGAAACTGGCTATCTCGGGTCTGCAGTTGTAAAAGGCCATTCTCCTTTGGAAATATGACGATAATAGTATTCCAGATCCGCAGTACAATCTTTTAAGCCTTGAAGTAAGATTAACCTATGAAAAGGAGATGGAGCTGACTACTGGTCAGAAAAAAGGATAAAAATCTGAATGTGTTAATTGATGGTGGCTTAAGGGTTGAAAACCTGCGAGCCTTGTGTAAAGCTGTTCTTTTTAGATGAAAGAGATAAAATAAAGGACTAGATGTGTCACCAACCTTTGTTTAGAAATTACGCGCTTCATTACAACATTCGACATGATATAGGGTATATAAAAACTCTCCTCTGCAGACACAAAGTGATTGGTGTGATTAGACCAACAAGCCACATAAAAGTAGACATTGGCAGGTACACCATCCAGCAATGAGACTTATCCTTCTTGCGCGATTAGATTATTTTTTCAAGTAAACCACCATGAATGACAGCATAAACATTTACAACTATGACTGCACAGTACTGTTAAGTAAGAAATAAAATTACCACTGACGTAGTGAGTTTAATGCATAATACGAAATCAGAATACTATGTTACCACATTCCATTTTATATGAGGTAACATACTATTCTATGTCAGACTTTGACTGAGAGATGAACCATAATTGAAATCAGGTCTACGTCATTATATGTCAGACTTCTTGTAATTCATATTGATTATGAGATGAACCATAATTGAGTACCTGCAGGAAAGCCTTCATGTTATTCTGTTGTAGTGTGGCTCTGCAAACTCTCAAATTCTTCCTACTTATTTGATCTGCTTTGTAAAATGTAGCATAGTTTCAACATCATCTGAATGATTTTTCTATTGTTTGTCAAGGTTTTCTCAAGAGCACCCAGCTTAAAAGAGCGCCAACTTCCTCTATTTCGTAATCTACGATGCCTAAAACTGGAGATGTGTTTTAGCGGGTGCTGCTTGCGGGCATTAACTTGCATACTGATGGTCTCACCATGTGTAGAATCTCTTTTTATCATATCAAAGGGGGTAACAACCAAACCTTGGTATTTATTGTTCTATGTTATATCTCTAAAACCTCTTCAAGGGTTCACTGCTGTTTAGAAATGCTTTAGGAACCATCCAAATAATTAGGCACAGGATCAAGCAGTTCACTTATATTTTACTACTGTTTTTGTAAATGCTTGGATGCAGCCGGATTCTGAGGAAAATGCCGAAGCAGTGTTATCAGAGTCATGCATATTGCCTCAACTTAAATTTATCCAGATCAGAGAAGTCAAAGGATGTGATAATGAACTTATGTTTCTGGAATTTGTACTGAGAAAAGCCATAGTTTTGGAGGAAATGGTTTTGTATTTCTGCAATGCTGGAAACTCACCCTCACCGAATACAACAGGCATACCTGATAAATTGAATGTAATGAAGAAGTTCAGTGAGAAGATAAAAGCACTTCCAAGAGTTTCCTCAAGTTTGATAATGCTCTTCTGTTAATCTTATTAAGTAATTCACCAGTTAGTTTGACATTACTCTTGTTGCTCTTTGTTAACTTGAATGGTTTAATATCGAAAAATCTTTATATCTGTTGACTCTAAAATTTTAATTTGCTTGTGTAGCTGACTTCTGCTTAAATCGCACTTAAGTTCTACTTGATACATATATATATTTTTAAGTAGGCTAAATCAACCTACCTAAGTGCTACTTGAATACTTAACCGGAGAGAAGACAATGAAAGTGAGCATGGCAAAATCAAGATTTAAGTTAGGAGTTGTGAGAATATGAGTGTGTGACTCATATATGTGTACTGTAAGTGTGTTAATCACGCATATACTTTTCTGTTCTCTCATTACAGCTGTATTTGTAACAGATTGATATGTCTGATAACAACTTTATATTTCTCCTTTTGTTTTGTTGTGTCATATAAATAAGGCACTTCTTCTGTATTTGTTTCATATCAAAAGCATTAATAAAATTCCCTTTTTATCTCTCTATCATGGTATCATACTTCTAAGGAAGATTTTTAATTCTTTCATGTTTTTTGATCCTTTCCGATGCATGTATCAGACTTTTAAGGAAGATTTTTAATTCTTTCATGTTTTTTGATCCTTTCCGTTGCATCTACGATCACTCAAAAATTCTACTATCTTTGATCTCTCAAAATACCTGTTTCAAAACCTAGAATAACTCAAAATACATGTTTCAACAACTAAACATTTCTTGATCTTTAAATTCTGAATACTTCTTGTTTTTCGATCAATATTATCAATTCTTTTCATTATTTCTTGATTTCAGCATCAGCAATGGCTACATCTTTACCTTTTCAAAATATCACAAACTTCGTCTCAGTCAAACTTAAAGAAGATGGTTCAAATTACTTAATATGGAAGAATCAGTTTGAGTCCATTCTTATGACTACAAATTTTGATGATCTTGTTGATGGATCTGGTCAAATTCCTTTTGAGTTGATAGAAGTTGAAGGTGAGATGGTACCAAATCCTTTATTTCTTCATTAGCGTAAAATGAACCGATTTGTGATGTCCAGTATGAATGCTACATTTGATGAATCAATTTCGAGAGGAGTTATTGGTTTTACTACAGCTAGGCAAATTTTGGTCTTTCTGGAGAAAGAATTTCCACAAAAGTTCTCTACTAGGAAATCTCTTCTCAGAAGTCAGCTTCATGGAATCAAGAAAGGTAATAAATGAATCTCAACTTCTTTTGATGACTTAAAGAACATTACTGATTCTCTTGCTGCTATTGGAGAGAAGGTAGATGAATCTGACATGGTTATGTGTGCCTTAATGGGTCTTGGTAAAGAATATAGGCAATTTGTAATTTTTGCTCAAAGTAGAGAGACTGAATTTTCATTTGGTGATGTTAAATCAAGATTACTACATCACAAGCAATGGCTTAAGGCTGAAGAAGTAGAATCTATTTCAGTTCTTGATAATCATAATTCAGCCTTTTATTCTAAAAATTCTTCAGGAGCTTCTACTTCTAGATCTACAAATACTAAGCCTAATACCAAGAATGATACACATGTGACTGATTTCAGTCAAATTGAATGTCAGATTTGTAAAAAGAAGGGTCATACTGCAAATAGGTGCCATTTTAGGTATATACCAAATAAGAATACTTCTCACAATCAAGATGCATTTACTAGTGGTGATACTTCTAATAGTCTTCAACAAGCTTTTTCAGCTATTCAAGCTAATTATGTACTTCATACTTCTGAACTCAATGCTGGTTCCATATGGTTGCATGACTCTGGTGCTACTAGTCACTTGACAAAGGATATTGATATTCTTGGTGATTCCAGAGTTTATGATGGTTCTGACAAGGTTATGGTAGGTGATGGTACTATGCTTCCTATTGAGAAAACTGGTAATATAATTTTAGATACCAATTCTTGTCAGTTTCACTTAGATGCTGCTGTATTATATGTTCCAAGCATTAAACATAACATTTTATCCATTGCTAAATTCACAAAGGACAATCAAGTTTCTGTTGAATTTTTTGGTTGGGGTTATGAGATTAAGTGTGTGAAGACTAGGAAAATTCTTGCTGAAGGAAAAATTCAGAATAACCTATATCCTATGAAAGGTCTTACATCTTTTGCTCTACTACTATTACAACTAAATCAAAGGCTTCTCTTTGGCATCAAAGGTTGGGAGATACTTCATCTTTAGTGCTGAACAAAATTGCTTCTACTGCATCAATTCAGCTGGATACTTCTCTTTCATGTTTATGTGAAGCATGTCAACTTGGAAAAAATCATAAACTACCATTTGCTGATTCTAAGAGAGTTACAACTTCATCTCTTCATTTAGTTCACTGTGATATGTGGGGACCTGCACCTGTTCCTTCTACACTTGGCTTCAAATATTACATTTTTTTCATTGATGACTTCTCAAGATATCATTGGATTTATCCTATGAAGAGTAGATCCGACAGTCTTGCGTGTTTTCAATACTTTAAGTCTACTTCAGAGAATGTGTTATCTGCTTCCATCAAATTTTTCCAGTGTGACAATGCTCTTGAGTTAGTAAAGGGTCAGTTCAAGACTTATATTGATGAATGTGGGATTGTTTATAGAGTATCTTGTTCTCATCTACATCAACAGAATGGTTTAGCAGAGCTCAAACACAGACATATAACAGAAATGGGAAACACTCTGAGTTTTCAGGCATCACTTCCTAAGCATTTCTGGTATGATTCTTTTTTATCAACAACATACATCATTAATAGATTACCATCCAAGGTATTACACTTCAAATCTCCATATGAAATTGTATTCAATACTTTGCCTGATTATTTTTTCTTTAAAGTGTATGGATGTTCTTGCTATCCCAATCAACAAGCTTATTGAAGTGATAAGCTTAGTGCAAAGTCTTCAAAATGTGTTTTTTCTGGGCTATAGTCCCATTCATAAGGGATATAAGTGTTATGATTTGTCAACCAGGAAAACTTACATTTCTATGCATATAAATTTTGATGAAGAAAACTTTCCCTTTGGAGAGAACAAAGGTGATTTAAGTGATTTCAGTTCATCTGTGTTATTGAATGAAGATGTTGAAGATTCACAAGTTATCATAGAGACTCAAACAAGTACTACTTCTACTTCAATAATTGATACTTCAGATATTGATCCAAATGCTTCTCATACTTCTATTAGCACAAGATCTAAAAGTGGAATTTCAAAAGCAAAATAACTTCCAACAGATTTTGTATCTCAGTGTATGGTCAAATATCCCCTACATACTGCATTTACCGCTAATATAGTTTTTGTTAAGGAACCAAAATATTTTATGACAGCTAATAAGGATCTTAAGTGGAAAGTAGCAATGAGGAATGAGTATAAGGCATTGAAGGATAATGATACATGGTCTTATGTGCCAAATGATCCTAGTTACAATGTGTTGGGAAGTAAATGGGTGTGTAAAGTTAAATTGAAGGCTGATGGGATAGTGGATAGATACAAAGCAAGACTTGTTGCTAAGGGTTACATTTAAGTAGATGGTATAGATTTCAAGGAGACATTCCCTGTGGTAAAAGCAACTATAATAAGGGTAGTTTTGACTATTGCAATGTATAGAAATTGGTCAATCGGGAAATTGGATGTAAGCAATGCATTCTTTCATGGCTTTGTAACTGAAGATGTGTACATGCATCATCCATAAGGATTCATAGATCCTGAGAGACCAGATCATATTTGCAAGTTGAAAAAAAGTTTGTACGGACTCAAGCAAGCTCCAAGAGCCTGGTTTGAGAGGTTCTGCAGCTCTTTATATGATTTTGGGTTTTTCAGGTCTTCTTGTGATCATTCTGAAAAGACGAGGGTTTCCAAATATACCACAATATTTTTGTTTCAACCTATAAGTCCTCTACCGAATGTGACCTTCTATGGACAGAGTCGAGACAATACGACAATTTGGTTCACACTTCGTGTGATTGTCTATGAATACGAGATCGAGACAATACAACAACAAGATAACTTGTGTGATTGACTATGGATACAAGATTGAGATAATACTACAACAAAGTGTGTTACTTGATAATAGGTTCGGTAATAACCAAACTCTATAGGATCACTATCAAGTAATGCGGAGTTAACGTATATGTGTATTTTACTTTATTATAATAAACAATTATAATGCGGAAATCAAAGTAAAAGACACAGCAATATTTTGTTAATGAGGAAACCGCAAATGTAGAAAAATACCGGGACCTAGTCCAGTTTTGAATACTCTCAGAATTAAGACGCTATACAAAATATAATACCAACTTCGTATAGTTCAAGTCAATATTACTAACATCAAGAGGAAGGATGATGTCGTCGTTGTAGTTCGTTACTTCTTCACATTCTTCAGGTCTTCGAGTAATACTTGTATGTCTCAACATTCCTAGACTTTCTAGTCTAACCTAAAAGAAGTTGACTCTAGTATTTAATCAAGCGACTTTAGATGAGTTTTGATACTAAAATAGGACAACCAAACTTGACATACCAACGCTTGGTGAATTCAACCGAGCTAGGCTCTAACACATTCAATGTTTGTTTATCAGCATACAAATACTATGGCAGTGTTACTTCTCTATGTTGATGATATTATTCTGACTTGTTCAACAGAAGAGATTTCAACAACAATTATTTCTTATCTACTGAACATTATCCAATGAAATATCTTGGATTATTACATTACTTTCTAGGAGTTGAAGCAACATTTCAGGAGGGTACTCAAAAATTACCGCTTACTCAAAAGAAGTACACACTGGAGTTGTTAAAGAAGTTTGAAATGATCAAATGCAAGCCATCTAAAATTCCAGTATCTCCAGGTCCAAGACTGTCTATTTCCACTGGTGAACCTTTGTCAGATATCAAATCTTATAGGAAAATGGTTGGTGGACTACTGGATCTGACATTGACTAGACCTGACATATATTTTGCTGTGAATTATGTTTCACAGTTTATGCACCAGCCAACATCTAAATATATAATTTTAGTTAAAAGAATCCTAAGGTACTTAAAGGGATCTATTGGTTTAGGCATTTTACTTCAGAAAGGTGATATCACTTCATTATCAGCTTACTCAGACTCTAACTGGGCTGGATGCCCTAATACTAGAAGATCTACATCTGGTTTTTGTGTCTTCTTATGTTCATCAATTGTTTCTTGGTGTTCTAAGAAGCAGCCAACCATTTCAAAGTCCTTAGCTGAAGCTGAATAAAAGTCACTGGCTGTTGCTGCTGCATAGGTTGTCTGGCTATCTTTTTTACTTACATAACTTGGTGTAAGTCTTTCTACTTCTACCTCCTTGTACTGTGACAATACTTCAGAAAATAGTCTAGCAAGCAATCCAGTTTTCCATGCAAAATTTAAACATGTGGAGATAGATTACCATTTCATAAGAGAACTGGGGAGTGCTTCTTTTCTCAAGATCTGTTATGTGCCTTCCTATAGTCAAATTGCAGACTTATTCACTAAAGGTCTTGCACATGGTGTTTTTCTGTCTTTTGCTACCAAATTGATGTATCTTACAAATTATCAGCTTGAGGGGTAATGTGAGAATATGAGTGTGTGACTCATATATGTGTACTGTAAGTGTGTTAATCACACATGTACTTTTCTGTTCTCTCATTACAGTTGTATCTTTAACAGACAGTTATGTCTGATAACAGCTATATATTTCTCATTTTGTTTTGTTGTGTCATATAAATAAGGCACTTCTTCTGTATTTGTTTCTTATCAAAAACATTAATAAAATTCCCTTTCTATCTCTAAGAAATCTATCAGGAGTTCTTCAAAATCCCATGACTGATTTGGGACTTTAAATAACACAGGTCCCTGTAGTTAACAAAAGCTCACCGCTTCTTGAAGTTCTTTTCTGTCTTTTTTAATCAACCCTGAATATATTGAGCAAAAACACAAGAATGAATTCACCAATCATCTTTAGTTTCATCAAATATTGGCCATGAACTAACGTTAGCAACCACTAATTCATCTGTGTTCTTCCCTTTTTTATACCATTTAGGAAAAAACGACTGGTCTAACGTTTTTTACATCGCAAATCCAAATTCCTCCACATCCCATTTTCCAATTCTGATTCATAAATTAAATAGCGAAACCATTATTGATGAAACCAAAATTCCTTATTCCGTTCTCTCGTGATGTTTGTCATCTCTATAACCATATATGTTGAATGCATTTAATAAAAGTATTTCTAGAGGAATGTCCAAACCTTAACCTGTGGGATAGAGGGCAATAGGGCCGTCTTATGCACTAGGAAATATAGGCGGCCGCCTAGAGCCCCAAATTATTGGGGCCCAGTTTTTTTTAGGTAATATGTGACAGTTATAAGTGTTACGAAATTATTGTGTTACAGTTATTTTAATTAGAAATGTGTGAAAATTATGATTGTTATAAATGTTTTGAAACAACTATACAATCGTTACTAATGTTTTGATTTTTGAATCAATAAACCATTTTAGGCGTATTTTATGCTAATATACAAGCTTAGAACCCCAAAATCCAACCAGAAATGATGAATTTTTTTGGTAAATATATAGATGTATCTCCCCCTAAACTAAAATTGTAACTCTGTCTCATATTTGGTAACCCATAAAAAGGACCCATATTTTAAGTTCGCCAAGAGCACTCCAAAAATGGTAAGAGGGCCTTGGAGGGAAATCTATGAAAAGCTGCTGTTGCAGTCAAAATTATTACGAATCTTAATCGGTGCACACTTCCGATCTTCATCACAACGAGTCTACGACTATTCGGTGCACACTTCCAATCTTCAAGTCATGTATTACTAACCTCAAGTGGGAGGATGATGTCTTCGTTGATGTCGATACGTCTTCGGATTCTTCAGGTCTTCAGAGTAATATTTGTATGTCTCAACATTTCTATACTTCCTAGTCTAACCTAATGAAGTTGACTCTAGTAATCTAATCAAGCGACTTATGAGTTTTTATACTAAAATATGACAACCAACCTTGACATACCAACGCTTGGAGGGTTCAACCGAGCAGTGCTCTAACACTTTATTAATTCAAACAACAAATACATTAAGTTCACTAAACTAAATACAACACCTTTAGTTAAGACTAAACTCAACGAACTCGATATATAGACAACACTTTTAATTTAAAATTAAATTCAATTACATTTCTTAAAGGGAAAACAATTAGAGTTGGATTACTTCATCATCTTCTGAATCTTCAAGGCCGATTACATTGTGCTTCTTAACAATATCCTTTTGCTTCCGTCGATAATATTTTCGCTCGTGAGGGGCTAACTTACTAAGATCAATAATCATTATTGCATTATCTTGTTCTAATTGCATTTGATAACTCTGTTGTTGGTTAAACAAATAAATCTTGCGGAGTTGGGTTTCTTGCTCTTCTTTCATTGCTTCCTTCCTTGATCGTAATTCCTTAACATACTTTAAAATATTTTCACTATGCTGATAGATCTTTTCTTTTTTATATCCTAATCAAAGAACTCCCCCATCACCTTTCTTAATACACCTTTCTCGTGATCCTTCTTCAACCTAGCTTCTTGTTTGGCTTTTTTAGTCCATATGGGCCTCGCCTGATACTTTCCAACGAGTCTCTCCACTAGGTAGTATTTCTATCCCATCTTCGACTAGTATGAAGTTATAATCGCTGTCAAACAAGGCACTATTTTGTGCAACAATGAGCTGATAATCAAAACCATGGACTTTCTCTCTCAAAATTTCAAAACAAGCATAATACTTAATTGTTGTCCTGTTTGATTTAAAAATTGCTCCCGAGCCTTTCGTGTCTGAAATATTATATTAAAAAAAATATTAATTACTATTATCACCAACCACGAACAGGAAAAACCTAATAAAATCGCAGAACTTACCAAACCTTCTTGCGAAGCATTGGTTTTAGTGTGCCGATAATATAACGTTAAGAATTGCATGAATTCTCTCGCATATTTTTCGATTGCTTTCATCTTTCTTTTTAAGGCACTGGGATCACTTCCACTAGGATTGTCGTTCCGGTCGACGAGGATTTCATGAATGCGTTTCCAAAAAAGAAAGGTTTTTTGTTGCGCATAAATAATTTCATCACAACCCACATAATGTATGCAGCAGTAAGATCAATTTCTTCTAATTGAATAATTTTTTTAATTATTTTGCAAAATAAAATATAAGAACTTGAATAATAGAAGGATAACAAGAAATCAAAGAAGTATAGTAGATAGAGATAAAAAAATAATCAATTAAACTCAATTGATTGGGACAAGATTGAATTGAGTTCCCTTATATAGAGGAAATATCAAGATTTTTTGAAAAAATATCCGTTGGGATCAGAGAGTGGAGAAAATAAAGCCGTTGAGAATGATGGATGGTTACGATAAAATGTGGGAGCAGTGTAACCAAAAAAAGGTCAAACAAATAAAATTTATGAAATGGAAACTGAGTTTCCGTTTCGTTGTCAATGGACACTCAGTATCTGTTTCAACTGAAAAACGGAAACTGAGTTTCCGTAAAGTAAAAAATCCAAGGGAAACTTAGTTTCCATGTAATTTCGCCAAGCTAGAAGGCGTATCAGGATTCATATCTGATCAACTTTGTTAGAGAAATGCTCGGTCAAACTCGACAGCGTTGCTATCTCAAGCTTGTTTGTCAAGTTTAGTGATCAAAACTATAAGTCTTGATTTCTAATATACTTATAGCTATTGTTTTGGGGTAAAAACTGATTCTGCTAGTTTTTGGTAAATTTAGGTGTGTTGATGAGAAACGAATTCAAACCCTAAACAAATGTACTGCACAGGAGTACTTTTAGATTTGAGATATCAATCTGTAAGACTCTGTCCTAAACCAAGAAATGGCCGTTCCAGATTCAATTCGGTCATAAAGTGAAGGAGAAGGGTTGATCTTAGGGAGGGAAGCGAAGAAGGTGTTTGTGATCGGAATGTTGAATTATGAAGGTGTGGCTGTTTTATGACTTGTATCAGAATATGGTTTCTGGATACTTGTGTTGATAACTATTGTGTTCTGTTTTTTTTCGAAATAGGTTGAAAACCTATTTATACAAGTCATGATTGAGCGCACCCTGATCTCATAGGAAGTGGAGACGGTTAAGTAGTAGAGAAGTGGAGTTGTGCAAAAGGTGGTGACCATCACGTTTCCATTATGTGGGAAGACCGGTCAGCCTTACACCCACTACTCTCTTACTTCTATTAACCGTCCACCCTTTCCTGACACTTTCTCGTAATGGGCGTGTTGCACGCCGCATGCTGTAAACCGCCAGACCAATACCATAGTGAGCATCCCCAAGTTTATGACATATTTGATGTCTCGAGTATTTTGCAGGAAAACACATACAACAGGCTGCCGAGTAGGTCAAGTCGTGTGACTTGCCGCTTAAAGCAGCATATAGTGCTTTTAGGTCAAATAATAAGATTGTTTGTGAAATCAATATTTATAAAACATCGTTTGTAATCGATGTATATAAAGCATCGCTTTTAAACAAGCTGCTCAAAATAATCGATGTTCATGAAGCATCGTTGTTTTAGAGCTGGTCTAAGTTAGTCGCGGAGATTAACGTCTTAAAAGGAGCATGACCGGCCTTTTTCAGGGAGTTGTTGGAGCTATGCGCGCATCCCATAGGTTGGCCGGTCGGTCTCTATAGGAGAGTGGCGGATGATAGCCATTCTAACATCCTATCGGTCGGCCTAGGTTAGATCCAGACAGGTTAAATCGGCTAGCCAAGTTGAGTGGATGAGATGATTTGCGGCAGTTGATGGCTGCCATTATAGTTATATGCGAACGGCGCGACCATCCATTTTTGGACGATCGTTCGGGATCACATGGGCAAGCCGTGGCTTGGACGATCGCTCCTCATGGAAGAGGGGTGGCCGGTGATCAAAATGTTACCCTGTTGGCCATCTAGAATCAGATCTAAACCATCCGACTAGGCTAGCGAAGTTGGACGGAAGAGATGATTTGCGGCAGTTGCGTAATGCCGCTGACTCAATTTTGGGTTTTAGATTCGTGTGACCAACCCTCTTTAGGATAATCGATTCAAGGCACTGAACGTTGGTTTGAGCAGGCCGATTGGCTAGATGCAAAGGTGGATTGCCAGCGAGCATGCTGACATCTTATTCGCCGCCGAAAATTGGATCTAAGGCATTCAATTTTGCTAGCAAAGATGGATGGCTGTGATCGTTTTGCAACAGCAGCACGCTGCCGCAACGCCAATTTTAGGGTTTCCAAAACAGCGCGTTCACCCTACTTTGAGTAAGCGGTTTGATGCACTTTTGGCTTGCCGTGTGTAGTTCAAACGAACGGGGATGGAGGTGAGTCGCCGGTGAACACACCAGCACCTCTTTGATCGTTCGAAACACGATCTAAACCGTCCAACTAGGCTGGCTAAGTTGGGTGGATGCGATGGTTTTGAGACCGTTATGGTTGGTCTTAGCTCGTTGAGCTTCTCTTTCGCAGCGCAACCAGCCTAGTTCACGCCAACGATCAAGGACGTTGCTGGTAGTCTAAGAGAATTCTGATTGGCTAGGATGATAGTGGGTCCGCCAATGGACACCATGGAGTTTGCGTAGTTCCGTTAGGAAGAGGATATGCTTGTTGAATTGGCCGGCCAAATCGTGTGGCCATGATTGTTTTAAGACTGATATGGACAGTCTAGGCTTATTTGCTTAAGGAATTTAAGCGCGTTGAGCATTCTGGCTTTTAATTAAAGCGCGTTGACACAAAAATCTATTTATCAGAGAGTGATGTAGCCCGTGTGCTCCTGAGTATTTCATGTAGATATTAATACTGACACTTCGAGAAATTCATGCTACTCTGCTGCGAGCGAACATTAATCGTCATGTCATGCCAATATTGAGAGTTCAGCTGGGGAACATAGCATAGGAAAATACTAGGCAGGCCATGCATTAGTGAATAATGCCGGCGTAAGATAAAATTCATAGAATATTTGGGATTGTTGCTACATGCACCATTCTGAGTGAATTTTATATATACAAATATATTGAATTTGTCAATACATATATGAGCGAAGAGGCCTGGGCACTCATTACTTTTAAATGGCTTTTGTTCCTTTGCAGGATGGCAGCGCATTAAATACAGGGTTTCACAATTTTAACCTTGAACTGAAAACCACCATCAACATTAAGTCCTCTGCTTAGTACGTAATAGTGACGCTATTGCGGGGTAAGCAATTGATGGTGACATACAAGATGAAATAGAGATGTAAGAGATGAGGCTTACAAGGACGAGTCAACCGTCGGCAACAAGACCGTGTAGGACGACATTGGCGCGGCCGTGGGGCATCGGTACAACGGGTCCATCATTCTTTCTTCATGTACGAATCAAAGAAGGAATCCTTCCTTCATTAGGACTCTGCAAAGTTTATGGGTATAAAAGGGTGTCGACCCTCCCCCGTTTTTTTTATTTGCTCGTCTTTGCTCCGTCCGTAGCAGCTGGTGTCCGTGCGTCACGCGTCCATCGGCAGTAAGGTAGGTGTTTCCTCATTATCCCCCCCCTTTTTTTTGCGAGCATGAACTCCAATTGCTCGTGTTGCTCCCATAGTTTTGGTAATTCTGTTCAAACCTGAGTGAGTCCTCTTTTGTTGATTTTGTTGACAGCATCAGAGAAAGTAACGGTAATGATAGACGCATTTATGTGTCTGTTTTCATCTCTATTGTGTATATTGTTAGTGCCCATTTTTGTACTTATTATGGTGTTTTATGTGTTTGTAGGTATTTTTGGGAAATAAACATTTTTGGAAAAATCGGCTCGAAAAATTATGCGGAGCACCCCTGGAGGATATTTGTTATTCGGACTCTCTGTTTGGATAAGGGGCACCTCAGTTGGGCACCTGCTATTCGCACCCCCAGTTTGGTTAGGGGGACACCCTTCTTCCTC
>JAJJMB010003633.1:4067839-4087049 GCA_023531105.1 Papaver atlanticum
GGAGGAAGCTATTGTTGCATGAATGATTGGTAATTATTTTACTTTTCTCTAATTTTCAATTTATAATTCACTCAAATCACTGCTTTGCAGAATTTTAATTGTTTGCATAATTTTTCCTAATTAGTTGTGATTTAATTAGATAGGTTATACTTTGGTTAGATAATCTATGCTTAAGGGATACAATTAATGTTTGAGAATATGCTTGATAATTTGTGAATTAAGAAAAAGAGATTTTAAAAATAATTAGAGTCTTGGAATTTTTATCATCATTCATTCATGTGTAATAGTGGAATCTAGTGTCTTGGTTATTTTCAATCTTTAAAATAAATAAATTTGGATTTTAAATTTCTCTATTTTTAGTTTAAATAAGTCTAAAATCAATTGCTTTCACAAGTCTCAACGAACCTATTACTACAACAAAGTTGAAATCACATCAGGTAACAATACCAATAACACAGTGATCACCAGTAGTCAGGGCCAGCGATGAGATAAGAAAATCCGAGGTAAGTGCTTTTTCTTTTCTTTCTTCCCTGCGGGTATGAACCCTAATTGTACGGCTTCCATAACTTAGAAATTTATTACAATACGAATGATTCTCCTTTTTTGGCAGTGTTGGCGTGAATACTATCGGCGAAGTAACCAACATCAATCAGCAGCAATACTAGCAGGGAGGATTTTGAAGTAAGTGCTGCCACCCTCTCTCTCTCTTTGTTTTTGTTGTAAAAACCTATCTTTAGGTTTCGGCCGTGGGCATAATACCCGCGGTCAATTTTTTTCCCCCCAAGTGAACGCAAGTCCCCACTCACCTTGGTCGTGGGTGTGATGTCTTGCGGCTAAAAGAAAATCCTCCAGTATAAAATTTTGTTGTTGGCATATTAGCTCCATGCCACCCCATGTGAATTCGACCACCAGTGGCTATACCAAAATTTGACAAAATTTGTATGCATGGCTCTTCTCGAAGTAGTGATCCTTCCTCATCTTGTTCATTGTAGTTTTTTTAAAGTGAACGTAAGGAATTCTCGTTAAGATGTCACCTGGAAATATTTATGCCGCTAAGCTGGAAAGTGCTAACAATTCCAAAGATATTCCAAACATAGATGATGAGCTCTTTGCCGTGCCTTATCCGAATATTAGGACTCATCCTGGTCATAAGATAACCCTCCTTACGGGTTCAGAGAACGAAGAGGCCGCTCCGTCAGTTTCTCCAGTGCGTGTGATGAGGTTCTGTCTCGAGAAGAAAGAGTATCCAGCTTCTCCTATTGATTTCAAAATTTTCCATAACCCGCTACGCTCTTATGAAGGATGGATGAGACATATGTTGGGCAATGATCGTATCAAGAATAACCTGATCAAAGCACAAGTCGCTGAAGATGTCAAGGCGTCTGCAATACTTCGCATTAGGAAAGATGCTTCAGGTTTGATTACTTTCATTTCTCGCTGGTGTCCCTCCACCCACACGGCCATATGTAGATGGGGCGAAATGACTATCACTTTAGAGAGCATAGCTGTTCTGCTAAGTTTTCCAGTTGCCGGGAATCTTGATTTCAAGTTGTCTGATGAAGAAGAGGGTATGTACGCCACTCTAATCAAGAAGATAAAAGAATATAATCAAAAGGAAAATGATGAAAAATGCTTGTATACTCGGTGGGTATCTGAATGGTTTCCTATGAAACCAAAAATAGGTCAGGTGTTGGATGACGTGCTCAGCGTTGCTGCCTTTTTTTTATCTTTGTGGCTTTCTATAGACGTCTTTGACGATGGCTCTGGAACGAAGACAATAATACGGAGGATTGTTACATTTGCTATTAGGTTGGCGCAAGGCGTAGTCCTTCCCATAGGCAGCTTGTTCCTTGGCTCCTTGTATTCTCATCTGGATTCTTTAGCATCTGACATGTATGCCTCCAACGGATATATGAAAATAGAATCACATGTTCACATTTCCTTTATCCAAACACTCTTATGGGAAAACTTCAAAGGTTATGCTCCTAATCCTGCAACTTCATTTTCCAGTATATACGGAGGCTCCAGGATACTCCGTTGGAATAAAAGGCGTCCGAATCCTGGGTTGAAGCTTATTGACTTTCTTGACAATGTGCATGCCATAGATTTTCGTCCTTGGGCGTCGGTTCACTCATACATAGTTCAGCCAAGCACCTTTGCCTCTACCTCGGATATAATGTTGCATTATGATGAAAAGGACATGAGTATCGGTGAAGTCGTGTTTATGTGAAGCTGCACACCTGGATATGTTCCATCTTTCTTTAATGAGTCTTTTATTGTGGTTCCTTATAATATTGACAGAGCCGCTCGGAAGATGGGTTTTGATCAGGTAATCCCTTTTTGTCGCCCTCCAAAAGCTCCAGTGGATCTCCTGACCTCTGTTTTCGATACTAACGTCTTTGCAACAAAGAAGAACCTATCATTCTTGCTTCCAGGAAGAAAACCGGTGGATACTCCTAAGTACAAGGAGTTCTGGAGAGAGGAGCTCCTGTCTTTCCAAAAATTCATGCAAGAAGTTGTGACGGTTCCACGCGGCAAACCTTCTCCCGAAACCTTAGAAAAACATAAGCTGTTGAAAACGCCTCCTTCAGGCAAACGAAACAGAGCTCGTGTCTCTAAACAAGGTGAGTGCAGTCCCCAAGAGAAGGATACAAGGTTGAAGAAGTATGCAGGTGGCGTTCGAACAATTTCAACAGCTCCGGTAGTTTTTAATTCTTCCAACATGCAGGTATGTATGTGTTTTTCCTTAACCCGGTCAAATTTATGTATTTTGGCCCATCCTCACTAAACACCTTTCTTCTTTTATAGTCAGGGTTTCGGGAATATTAATGCTTTTGCTAGACTCGCACGCAGTCACAACATGGTTCCTTCGGAAGAGAAATCCGGCGATATCGAGTCTCTCGAAGAAAGAGAAGAAGCTGAGGACGAAGAAGGTTCGGGATCCTGTAACGATGAAGGAAGCACTTCCAAGTGTAATAGAGGATATAGTTTTTCCAGTGAGACTGAGGATGAACTGGTATGTCTTCCATACATTTTCTGCAGGGCGAGATCGTCCCAGGAGCCAATCTCGAGGTGGAGATGGATAATGATGCAGGAGGCATGGTTGCTCCTCCCAAAGAGAATGAAGGCGCTGCGTCCATGTCATAGATGCGACTGCTTCCAAAGAACCTCGAGGGACTGACATGGCTTTAGTAGTGCATTCCGTTGCTGGAGCTACTTTCGATCCTCCGTTTGTCGTTCCCTTCATATACCACGTGTTGGTTGGAGGATTTAGTGTGCCGGCTAAGTACGCGGAGTTGTACACCAAGATATGGGAGAAGCACGGCCACATTGCCACTTTAAAAAAGGTTAAAAGTCATTTTTTATTGGTTAAACATGTCGAAGAAGCTTTATCCTCCATTCATGACATGTGCAGCGCGACTGGGCGCACCGTTTCTGAGGAAGTAGTTCAAAACTGGGAGTTCCACTGAGATATGTTTGTGAACTTCGAGTTTAACGCCTCATGGTTTTGTGAATGATTTTCTAAGATCCAAAAGCTACAAACTGAAATGGCTGAAGTTCCTTCCTCGGATTTTATTAACCAATAGGAGGTAGAAGTTGAGAAGTTATCCCAGGAGTTGAAGTTGAAGCAGGATGCTCTCCAAAACATGAAGGACGCTTTCGCCAAGAAGAATGAGTCATTGTTGGACGATTTACCTTGAATGCTTTTACTTCATAAATTTTCTCCTCTTAGGGTTTTTTTTTTTTTTTTGAAAAACGAAAGACGCCTCTTTTATGGTTATGAACTAGTAGGTGATTGTTCTGTGAGGATTTTTGAATTGATTTACTCTTAAGATGATTTTGTGAGTAATTTTATGGAAGGGATAATATTTGGATGAACTAAATAAGTTGGAATACAAATGACGTAACCCTTTTGGAGAAATTACGAATGTTGCGTGAAAAGGGAAATACTGGAGTAATATGATATTTTTAGAATAATCGTATTATTGGTTCTATTCTCAATATTAGCTGACGTATGTGTCGAGTCCCCAGTAAATTTCAAAACAATTGGCTGTGTATGATTGTTTTACGAAACTTACTTGTTCACGAGACACAATAAACAAAACTGGCTTTCCTGGATAATTGCTTCGAATCCGGGTTATGACGCGCCTCTCAACTATGAGAAGTCCCCAGCCAATTTGTTTTTGTTGACTGCATATGTTGACTTGTAGAGAAATAGAGAATCTCTAGTTCATAGACGTAACTCTCCAGAGTTAATCTTTTCCTGAACAATGCGCTTCAGGCCGTTGCATTCACTGGTAGGATGATGGACGAACCTGTGGTAATGCCAATACCTCGAATATGTCATTTCTCGATCAGTTGGCGAGCGCCATACATGAGGTAGTTGAACTACTCCGTCTCGTACCCAAACTTAAAGCAACTCCAAAACTTTTCTTATTGGAAGTGGGAAGCGCGAGTACATTGAGTCTTGTTTTTCTCGCGCCAGCGGTTGTTGTCGTGAAAATTCTTGTAGGTCATGATGCGAAGTTCGTTTCGAATGTGGAGTTGAGGAGTGAGTGAGTGTTGACACAGGCGCGGATCGTTTAGTTTGGCGTTGAGGTGCTCCTTCTCCTTAGGGCCCTACGTCGGCGACAACAACACTATGAAGTAGTTAAACTGAGTACTGCTCATCAGCGCGATTCTTGTCTTCGCGGAGGCCTTGGTAAATTTTTCCTTCCTCCTCCGGTGCTTATCTGTTTTGTAAGGTTAGAGCGGTCGGGGCTGCGGATTGTTGGACAACTTTCTGAACTTCCGCGAGGGTTTTAAGATACAGGTTTTCCAACAAAGCTTCATAGGCCGACTCTTTTCCTTTGTCTTGTAGATATTGTGACGCACCTGGAAGGTCTCTCCCTCTGGCCTTGTGAAACTGTCTTAGCTCTCTGTCGTTGGCTAAATTTAATCGGTCATCCCCTTTTTGCTCTCGTCCGATATGGCCACGTGCTCCATCGGCATCGTCATTGGCAGAGGCAAGAACTTCAGACAAGGATTCAACATTTTTTATATCACCCCTGAAAATGATGGCGTTCTCCGGGCGAACATTTGTCGTCTCTCCTCACAACCGACTTATCATACTCTTTAGGATACAAAGTGTCTCATTTTGCGGCTTAACAATATCATCTTTGTTGGTGGCAACATCTTCTAGTATTTTTTTCACGCCCTCTATGGTGATTGGATTCCGAGCATTCGCTTTGGAAGAGTTTGAATGACCAGGGTACATTATGAAATGAGAAGTCGAAATTGGTGATTTAAAATGAATTTTGGTTAACGATCGAATTAGATATAAGATCCACCCTCTTGAAGTTTAGAAAACTGGAATGAAGATTTTATGAACTGATTTTGCAACCGAGAGATTAATCTCCCACTGTGGTAGCCAGTTGTTTTGGGGTAAAAACTGATTCTGCTAGTTTTTGGAAAATTTGGGTGTGTTGATGAGAAACGAATTCAAACCCTAAACAAATGTATTGCACACGAGTACTTTTAGATTCGAGAGATCAATCTTTATGACTCTGGCCTAAACCAAGAAATGGCCGTTCCAGATTCAATTCGGTCACAAAGTGAAAGAGAAGGGTTGATTTTAGGGAGGGAAGCGAAGAAGGTGTTTGAGATCAGAGTGTTGAATTATGAAGGTGTGGCTGTTTTATAACTTGTATCAGAATATGGTTTCTGGATACTTGTATTGATAACACTTGTGTTCTTTTTTTATCGAAATAGGTTGAAAACCTATTTATACAAGTCATGATTGAGCGCACCCTGATCTCATAAGAAGTGGAGACGGTTAAGTAGTGGAGAAGTGGAGTTGTGCAAAAGGTGGTGACCATCACATTTCCATTATGTAGGAAGACCGGTCAGCCTTACACCCACTACTCTCTTACTGCTATTAACCGTCCGCCATTTCCTGACACTTTCCCATAATGGGCGTGTTGTACGCCGCACGCTGTAAACCGCCAGACCAATACCCTAGTGAGCATCCCCAAGTTTGTGACATGTTTAATGTCTCGAGTATTTTACAGGAAAACACATGCAATAGGCTGCCGAGTAGGTCAAGTCGTGTGACTTGCCGCTTAAAACAACATATAGTGCTTTTAGGTCAAATAATAAGATTGTTTGTGAAATCAATATTTATAAAATATCTTTTATAATCGATGTATATAAAGCATCGCTTTTAAACAAGATGCTAAAAATAATCGATGTTCATGAAGCATCGTTGTTTTAGAGCTGGTCTAAGTTAGTCGCGGAGATTAACGTCTTAAAAGGAGCATGACCGGCCTTTTTCAGGGAGTTGGTAGGAGCTATGCGCGCATCCCAGAGGTTGGCCGGTCGGTCTCTATAGGAGAGTGGCGGCTGATAGCCATTCTAACATCCTATCGGTCGGCCTAGGTTAGATCCAGACAGGTTAAATCGGCTAGCCAAGTTGAGTGGATGAGATGATTTGCGGCAGTTGATGGCTGCCATTATAGTTATATGCGAACGGCGCGACCAGCCATTTTTGGACGATCGTTCAGGATCACATGGGCAAGCCGTGGCTTGGACGATCGCTCCTCATGGAAGAGGGGTGGCCGGTGATCACGATGTTACCCTGTTGGCCATCTAGAATCAGATCTAAACCATCCGACTAGGATAGCGAAGTTGGACGGACGAAATGATTTGCGGCAGTTGCGTAATGCCGCTGACTCAATTTTAGGTTTTAGAGCCGTGTGACCAACCCTCTTTAGGCTAATCAATTCAAGGCACTGGACGTTAGTTTGAGCAGGCCGATTGGCCAGATGCAAAGGTGGATTGCCAGTGAGCATGCTGACATCTTATTGGCCGCCGAAAATTGGATCTAAGTCATTCAATTTGGCTAGCAAAGACGGATGGCTGTGATCGTTTTGCAACAGCAGCACGCTGCCGCAACGCCAATTTTAGGGTTTCCAAAACAGCGCGTTCACCCTACTTTGAGTAAGCGGTTTGATGCACTTTTGGCTTGCCGTGTGTAGTTCAAACGACCGGGGATGGAGGTGAGTCGCCGGTGAACACACCAACACCTCTTTGATCATTCGAAACACGATCTAAACCGTCCAACTAGGCTGGCTAAGTTGGGTGGATGCGATGGTTTTGAGACCATTATGGTCGGTCTTAGCTCGTTGAGCTTATCTTTCGCAGCGCAACCAACCTAGTTCACGCCAACGTTCAAGGACGTTGCTGGTAGGCCAAGAGAATTCTGATTGGCTAGGATTATAGTGGGTCCGCCAGTGGACACCATGGAATTTTCCTAGTTCCGCTAAGAAGAGGCTAAGCTTGTTGAATTGGACGGCCAAATCATGTGGCCGTGATTGTTTTAAGACTGACATTGACAGTCTAGTCTTATTTTCTTAAGGAATTTAAGCGCGTCGAGAATTTTGGCTTTTAATTAAAGCGCGTTGACACGAAAATCTCTTTATCAGAGAGTGATGTAGACCGTGTGCTCCTGAGTATTTTCATGTAGATCTTAATACCGACACTTTGGGAAATTCATGCTACTCTGCTGCGAGTGAACATTAATCGTCATTTCATGCCAATATTGAGAGTTTAGTTGGGGAACATAGCATCAGAAAATACTAGGCAGGCCATGCATTAGTGAATAATGCCGGCGGAAGATAAAATTTATATAATATTTGGGATTGTTGCTACATGCACCATTCTGAGTGAATTTTATATATACAAATATATTGAATTGCTCAATACATATATGAGAGAAGAGGCATGGGCACTCATTACTTTTAAATGGCTTTTGTTCCTTTTGCAGGATGGCAGCGCATTAAATACAGGGTTTCACAATTTTAACCTTGAACTGAAAAACCTGTAGGTTAACGACTTGAAGACTTTATTGGGATATTGAAGCCGGACCCAACTATTTTCTCTGTAGTTGCGTGTTCCGATCTTGCTGTTTTCTATCGTATTGAGTACTATCTTCCCTGAGATTTGCTTGAGATTTATTCTCCGATAGGCAAGATAAAAAGAAGTCACAAACATCTTCATCTCATCGTTTGTGATTCCACAACATCTTGTTTCGCTTCCATGCGATTAAGATTATTGTTAGGTGATTTTAATACTTGGTTGTTCTTCGGGAATATAAGTCCGGTTTATCAATTAGTTTATGTGCACCTTGATTTATAATAAGATGGAACAAAACTCATAGGTATTTCTGTTGGAGACAGATTTATCTATATCAATAGACTTTTCTGTGTGAGACAGATTGGTTTATCAAGTTTTTGACTTTGGGTTGTAGGAACTCTTAGTTGTGAGTGAGATCAGCTAAGGGAATCAAGTGCGTAGAATCCTGCTGGGGTCCAGAGATGTAAGGAGCGCAACTGTACCTTGATCAGTGCGAGATTGGTTAGGTCTCAACTACATTCCAGTCCGAAGTTCATTGGTAGTAGGCTAGTGTCTGCAGCGGCTTAATACAGTGTGGTGTTCAAAGCTGGACTAGGTCCCGGGGTTTTTCTGCATTTGCGGTTTCCTCGTTAACAAAATTTCCGGTGTCTGTGTTATTTCTTTTCCGTATTATATTTGTTTATATAATTAAAATAGCACAGGTTGTTCGTTAAGTTCAATCAGTTCTTGAATCCATCCTTTGGGTTGTTGATTGAATTGATTGACACTTGGATATTGGTTTGTGATATCGTCCAAGTTATTTCTCTTATTCAATCGGGCTCGCAAATTCCTATTTGTTTGATTGCGGATTGAATTGAGAAATTGAGATATAACTCTTTGATATACATTTATAAAGATTGAGTCTGACTGTCTAGTTGATTCTATTGAAAGTATATTGGAGTTAGTCCATTCAGATTGCCGAACGAAATATTGGGTGTGGTTGTTAGACCCCCGATTTTTAAATTGGTATCAGAGCAGGCAAACAGGTTTAAGACCTCATAAGTCTGTGTTTGGATTGATCTGACTATTGACGATACTATCTCTGATAACGCATCACCAGTTCAGAAACATTCTGAATTGGTCCAAAATCTTCTTTTTCCTGAGAAATCTCTCACATCTTCTCCGTCATCTAAATCTTTGTATAACTGGGAAGCACGCCTAGATGAACAATTGGATGAAATTTCTGATGAAAGTGATTCATAAGAGGGATAATATGTTGATGAGGAAGTCTCATAGTACATCAAGCATTTCGATCATCTCCTACAAAATAAGAAGTCAACATCTTGTTTGGCTGAGTTTCTGACTCCTCTTTGTCTAGAAAACAGGAAAATGAGAAAACTCTTTAAGGGGTATGATTGTGGTTATAGTTTATTGCAATCTCTTCTTAAAGATCGCGAGGATGATTTACGTTCAAAAGATTCTGATTGTGAAACTCTTCGTCGAAATCTCAATGGACACTCAGTATCTGTTTCAACTGAAAAACGGAAACTGAGTTTACGTAAAGTAAAAAATCCAAGGGAAACTTAGTTTCCATGTAATTTCACCTAGCTAGAAGGCGTATCAGGATTCATATATGATCAACTTTGTTAGAGCACTGCTCGGTCAAACTCGCAAGCGTTGCTATCTCAAGTTTTTTTTTGTCAAGTTTAATGATCAAAACTATAAGTCTTGATTTCTAATCTACTTATAGCTATGTCTCGGACTAGGATAGAAGATTGTGTAGTTGAGCTTTAGACTTCACGGCGTTCATCAATTGAATATGAATAACTACTAAGGATAGCTTGTGGAACTTCATCAACAAAAGGTATGTGGAGACTGAAACTCATCTATCACTCGGAAAGTCTATTTCTACTTTATCTCCTATATTGAGACAAAAGCCATATAGCTATATAGTATTCGATTATACACATTTGATATTTCGAGTTGAGTTTAACTCACTTAAATATTTCTCGAAATATGTGTTGGTAAGCTTTTGCTTTAACCAAGTTCATCTTATACTCTTGACGAAAGTCAAAAGATGATCATATGCAAATCTCCTTGTAACATCTCATTTGATGTAGACTCGGAATGTTTAGTATTGATTATGTTAATTACTTGAAAATAGC
Organism: Papaver atlanticum; assembly: GCA_023531105.1. Lineage (NCBI taxonomy): Eukaryota > Viridiplantae > Streptophyta > Magnoliopsida > Ranunculales > Papaveraceae > Papaver > Papaver atlanticum. The sequence goes on from JAJJMB010003633.1 coordinate 4,077,877, forward strand.
TTTGATGCTAATAGTTTGTGAAAACAACTATTGTCATCCTCTAAGAATGTTTCAATGATTGAAATAGAGTTTAGAACACTTAACCGTAATTGGATTATAGACATAGTATGCGTACTTACATATATGTTTATCCAAGACCGGTATAGTATGCATACCCGTATGCATACTGGCGAGGTCAGGTAAAGTCCGGGAGCCTTGGTATACGCTCTCGTATGCGTACTGGCGAACTCAGTTGAAGTCCGAGAACTATTGTATGCGTACCCGTATGTGTACTGAATTAAACTGATGTTTTGGATGTGTGATAGTATGCGTACCCGTTCGCGTACTGTCGGACATAGTCCAAGTCCGGCTACTTAAGTATGCGTACCCGTTTCCATACTTGAGTGGGTTAAGTTCTAAAATCGGTTGTGCCATGAACTAATACATTTATATAATAAGGAATGCAATCTTTTGCAAACTGTGGCTATAATGTTCATGAATTGATTCGAGTGAATCAAACCAATTTTTTTTCAATTGTGTTCTTGTATACTTCTATGAGAATATAAACAATTGAACAACTCTATAACTAGTTTCATTTGAGTCATTTGACCTAGTTTTGGTTAAGATGAATAAGGTAGATATGAAAGTGTTCATATGGCTAACCTCGGTTAACTATTGTTGATCCAACCCAGTGTACACGTTTAGGTACGGTTACCCATATCTAAATGAAGGTACCTTTCATTTGTGTGTAACAAGCCAAGACCATCTAATGGTGGAGAGATATTGCTTTGGTTTCAAGCAAACTTAGTTTGGCTCTTATATCAGGTTTCATCTAACGGTGAATATTAATTGCTTTGTTCCAAAGTTATCAAACCCTGACTTGAAGACTATATAAGGGAGAACTCTAGCAACTGGGAAACCTAATCCACGCACCTCATGTGTGATACTAGTTGCGACTAGAGTCGATTCTCCTTTAACCTTAGGTTTTTCACGAAACCCTGTAGGTTAACGACTTGAAAACTTCATTGGGATTGTGAAGCCAAACCCAAATATTTTCTATGTAGTTGCGTGTTCCGATCTTTGTGTTTTCTATCGTATTGAGTACTATCTTCTCTAAGATTTGCTCGAGATTTATTCTCCGATAGGCAAGATAAAAATAAGTCACAAACATCTTCGTATCATCGTTTGTGATTCCACAATATCTTGTTTCGCTTCTATACGATTAAGATTATTGTGAGGTGATTGATAATACTTGGCTGTTCTTCGGGAATATAAGTCCGGTATATCAATTGGTTCTTGTGCACCTTGATTTATCATAAAACGGAACAAAACTCATAAGTATTTCTGTGGGGGACAGATTTATCTATATCAATAGACTTTTCTGTTGAGACAGATTGGTTTATCAAGTCTTCGACTTTGGGTCGTAGGAACTCTTAGTTGTGGGTGAGATCATCTAAGGGAATCAAGTGCGTAGAATCCTGTTTTTGGTTCAGAGACATAAGGAGCGCAACTATACCTTGATCAGTGTGAGATTGGTTAGGGCTCCACTACATTCCAGTCCGAAGTGAATTAGTAGTAGGCTAGTGTCTGTAGTGGCTTAATACATCGTGACGTTCAAAGCTGGACTAGGTCCCGGGTTTTTTTTTTGCATTTGCGGTTTCCTCGTTAACAAAATTTCCGGTGTCTGTGTTATTTCTTTTCCGCATTATATTTGTTTATATAATTAAAATATCACAGGTTGTGCGTTAAGTTCAATCAGTTCTTTAATCCGTCCTTTGGGTTGTTGATTGAATTGATTGACACTTGGATATTGGTTTATGATACCGTCCAAGTTATTTCTCTTATTCACTCGGGCTCGCAAATTCCTATTTGTTTGATTGCGGATTGAATTGAGAAATTGAGATATAACTCTTTGATATACTTTTCTAAAGATTGAGTCTAACTGTCTAGTTGATTCTGTTGAAAGTATATTGGTGTTAGTCCATTCAGATTGCCGAACGAAATATTGGGTGTGGTTGTAAAATCCTACCGGTTGATCTAAATTAGATCTGGATCGCTCAAATCGGCTAGCCAAGTTGAGTGGCCGAGACGATTTGCGGCAGTTAATGACTGTTTTTGAAGAAGCGCGAAGGGCCATCTTTGGGCGATCGTTTGGGATCGCACGGGTGAGTTGTAGCTCGGTCGAACGCTCCTTACAGGAGAGGGGTGTCCGGTGATCATAGCGGCACCCCATCGATTATCTAGTATCCGATCTAAGCCGTCCGACCAAGCTAGCGAAGTTGGACGGATGAGATGGTTTTGCGGCAGCTGCCTGCTGTCGTTGATTTAGGGTTTGGAAGCAGTGCGTCCAACCCTAGTTTGGCTCATCGAATCAAAGTGGCTTAGATCTGATTTGAACAGGCCGATCGACCATGTGCAAAGACGGGCCTCCTGTGAGCACGCTGACATCTCCTGAGCCATCTAAAATTAGATCTAAGCCGCTCGATTCGGCTGGCGAAGATGGGTGGTCATGATCGATTTGCGACAATAACATACTGCTGCAAATATAAATTAGGGTTTTAAAATGGCCACGTCTACCCTAGTTCGATCAAACAGTTTGATGCGTCATTTACTTCCCATTAGCAAGTCGATCGACCGGGACTGAAATTTGGCCGACGGTGAACGCATTGGCATCTCTTTAATCGTGCGGGATAAGATCTAGGATGTCCAACTTGGATGGATAAGTTGGATGGATGTGATGATTTGCGATAGTTGTACGATGTCGCAACCCAAATTAGGGCTTTGGAATAGCGCATTCGCCCTAGTTTGGGCAAACGATCTGACGCCCTCTGGACTTTCCGCGGGCAGGTCGATCGACCAATGGATAAGTTGGATGGTCATCATGTATTTGAGACCGTTTTTGACGGTCTTAGCTCGTTAATGCTTATTTTTCAAATAGCGCGAACACCCATATTAGGGTTAACGTTCGAAGTGCTTGCGGGTGTACTAGATGGAATCCGTTCGGTCGAGATGTTATTGGGCCCGCCGGTGGTCATCATGATGATCACCTAGTTCCGCTAGGAGTAGGCTAGGCCTGTTGAATTGTGTGGCCAAATCGTGTGTCCGTGATCGTTTTTTAAGACTGATATGGACAGTCTAGATTTTCCTTAAGGAATTTAAACGCGTTCGAACGCGCTAACTTTTAGTTAAAAAGTGTGTAAACATGTTGATCTCTTTATAGAGAGTGGTGTGGCCTACGCGAGTGTTTTCATGCAGGTCTCAATACTAACACTTCGGGAGATTCATGCTACTCCGCTGCGAGCGAACATTAATCGTCATGTCATGCCAATATTGAGAGTTCGGCTGGGAACATTGCATAGGAAAATACTAGGCAGGCAATGCATTAGTGAATAATGCCGGTGGAAGATAAAATTCACAGAATATTTTGGGATTGCTGTTGCATGCACCATTCTGAGTAAATTTTATATATACAGATATATTGAATTGCTCAATACATATGTGAGCGAAGAGGCTTAAGCACTCATTGCTTTTAAATGGCTTCTGTTCCTTTGCAGCATGACAGCGCATTACATACAGGGTTTACGATTTTAGCCTTTGAACAAAAAACCACCATCAACATTAAGTCCCCTGCTTAGTACGTAACAATAACATTGTTGCGGGGTAAGCACTAGATGGTGACAAATAAAGATAAAACTTATGAGACAAAGTTAGATGTTACCAGGAGAGATGGGTCGGCCTGTCCTTGGAACATGTCACGTTCAAGAGGTGTCCAGGTGAGCGTTCCCCTAGCATGATGTCGGTTGGCCCATGTAGATTAGGCATACGGTTGGTTGGGATCTCAAACTGCATTCCAAGTCCCTTGTACATCTGAGTATCGTTCAAGAGCGTGTCCAAGATTTCCTGGCTTCGGTTAGCATGGAGGAAAAGTGGAGGCGCGATGAAGCATCTCAGCTAACAAGTGCTAGGGCTGAAAGGTGTGCTTCACGGCTAAAGTGAAGGAGGGTGGAGCATAACATGAACTCCTGGATAAACATGAATACCCTATTCATGACGACGTCATAATCCTCGACTCTGATGTGGACGATCCCTATCATGAGGAATATCCTTAAAAGGTTGCTGAAGTAATTTCTGAAAAGATGTTGAAGCAGCTCCCAAAGAGAACGTTGATGTAGCTTCCGAAAAGGGTGTTGAAGCGGCTCGAGAGGATGTTGAAGCGTCTTCCGGAGAGGATGTTGAAGCAGCTCATGGAGAGGACTCTAGTGAAGGCGTCATTGGCCCTAGCATTGATGACACTTCTTTGATGTTTAGTAGTCTTTGTTTCATGTGGATGGAGCCAGGGCTTGATCGAATAATAATCCCTTATTCATGCTGCTTTTATGATTTTATGTTTCCAGTTAGATGAATGAATGAAATCTCCCGACTAAGAAATCCAAATTCTTAGAAAGATCTCGCAATATCTTGAAACTTTAGACGTAGCGCTCTTCGGTAAGGTTAGAGTAGAGCCTGTGTACATGATTTTGCAATATGAGCTCTCCCATTCTTTTGTTTGATATTCCCCTTGCAGATTACACGCTTCTTAAAGATTTGTGGCGTGCCGGCTAGGTATGTAGAAGGATGGACGTTGTGCCCAAAATATTCAAGGACTTCGTTCCAAGCGATATCTTTTGAACCATCTTCTGAATCTTGGATGGTTGTATGGAATGGGATGCGATGAGAAGTCCCCAGTTACACTTCAAATTCGATGGCGTGGCTGGATATGTGAAAATATCTTCGACTTGTACTTTTTGAGTCTTTGATGCACATGTACGTATTCATGTTGAGAAATTTCTGCGGCTCGTAAAGCTTCAATAGTGATGATGCTGATATTAGAAATAAACTAGTTGAGGGACGTGAAGGCATCCTGTGCTGGCAGTCCCCAGGTGTAATTATCCCGAGCTTATTTTCTCTTGAAAGATGTACTTCCATTGTATTTGCCGGTAAGGTGGTTGACGAATTGATGAAGGCGGCAATCTTTTGGATTCGTCATTTGTTGATCAATGAGAGGGAGTTTCTCTTGATAGATCTGTATTGTATCAAAACTTTTGGCAGCCCATGTACCCCTCCCATAGGAAATTGGAAATCTAGAAACACCAAATCTAAATTTGTCGGTGATGTGGTTGTTGATGCGCAGCTTTGTGCAGGCCTTGGGTAGGCGTCACTGAGTTCTGTAGAAGGCATGATTCGGTCGGTCTGGCTTGCTGAGGCGCGACTTTCCTATTTGATTCTTCATTGATAACAGTGCTTATGGATGGTTAAACCAAATACTGCTTGTCGGTCAGGCGCTTCCCAAACAGGGAGGTGATGATACTCTTACGCTACATCTTTGAAAAGTGGTAACCTTTTCACGGTTATGACTTCTTGGTTGACCGTCTCTTATGGGTTAAAAAGGTCCTTGACAGTGAAAGGATTCCGTGTTGAGCCTCAGTCCCCAAGCGTGATTTACATGGTTCTATCTTGTATGGTCGGTGGGCTTACCATAATAAAGATATCGCCATCTTGCCTCCGGGACTCTATTACTTCTCCATGGGAAAATAAAATATGCAGAAGTTCGGATTACCTTTGTCCATAGTGGTTTTTTCTATGGTGAAGCTCGGGCTGGTATCAACAAACGAGCAACAACGGTTCTTGGAAGCAGCTGTGATCAGAAGAGACTGGCAGGGAGTGGCGTGATAGCTACGGGCACGAAATTGGCAGTCTTCATATAGTGGTAGAGCTTGTATCATTATTAGAGGGAGAAGCTAATGATTAAGCCGATTGCTTCCTTAATGTTGCCTCATGGAATGGAAAAGAGGGAGACAGTCCCCTGCCCACGAGCATCCACTGAGCTTTCGACTTGATAGATGTTGTCATGCTGGGTTTCTAAGGAAATAATTTGGATGAGAGTTGGAGTTGAACCCTATGTTGATGAGGATCGTACGAGTTACTGATCATGAGGCCGTCTTTGCATCTACGTTGCGTTTAATAGACGTCCAGGCATATCGCTGGTTTCTGACAATACGTCCGCTCTCTTGAGTATGTCCCCGTCTTTGGACATCTTGGAGTCATAATGATAGTGTGCTTGCGTCTCTCTAAATTCAGCATCTTTGAGATGGGTAGTGCTGAGCAGTCCCCAGCCACACTCATTTTCCTTTATCATCTTTGGATCGTGTCTTTGAGGAGTAGGGAAGTTCCCTCATGCGAATGGCTTAACTAACAGGTTGTGCAAATATGATGAAGCTCTTGACATGGAGAGTCCATATGTACCTCTTAAGTCCCAGGTGCAGCCTCCTTCGATAATGCAACTACTTCTTCTACGGGAGACAAAATTCTGAAAGCGCCTCTCACCAATGTTGTTGCCGTCAAGCCAGATATGGTATATCTTGGAAATTGTTTTATCATTGTGACAGTCGTGCATGTGGTACTGGAGTTGGAGTTAGCGGTTTTGGAGGCGCATGATGTTGTATCTCGGTGGTTTTCCTCTTGCTGCTTCAGTGAAACTACTTACAGAAGGTTGAAGGTTGTATTTCCTGTTGGTGAGATGTATGTTTCCAAGAATATCATGAGGCTCTTCATTCCTGGCAGTCCTGGTTCTTTCTAGCAGGACAGGTGCTGTTGTAGCTGAGCTTTTAGCAGCTTCACGAAGTTCAGAGGATGCCTGAAAGCGCAGATTCTCCAGCATAACACGATAGATGGGTACCATCCTATTAATACATAATTCCACCAATCGTTGTTCAGTCATATTTGGATCATGACAATCCAGTTCCTAAATTCTGAACCTCTTGACATAATCATTTGGATGTTCGTTGTTTCACTGAAACATTCTTCCTGAGTCTGATAGAGTGATTTTCCCAGACACAAAGAAATATTTCTTCTTCAGCATTACCTGTTTCCCTAGGCAAAGGAAATATGGGAGACGCGGGTCCTTTTGGGGAAGAAATTTCTCAGATCTCCTCTGCGTGAGGTTATCTCGGTTGTGGATTCTTTCTCGACATGATGATGCGGGCATCGTTATCTTCTTGAGGATGCTCTCTTGAGGTGTCGGCTCCAGTAGATCTGAAGATGTCCCGGGATCGCTCTTGTCCGGGTTGACATAATAGGCGAACCCTTTATGATGATTTGAAGATGTGTCAAGCCTCATTTGTTATTGTAGATGTACGAATTCTCGGAATTACGCCATGTTCTGGATCTACACGTTTTGTTGATGAAGTGATAGCGGATACTCCTGACTTTAAATTGGTAGCAGTGGTGGAATAGAGATAGACCTTTTCTTTTGTGATCTCTGCAGATGTCTTCCTAAGACTCGACTGGTGTTGATATTTGTTGTCGATTATCTCAATACTGGAACAACAGCTATGCGAATCTTCACTTTGTCTTTCTGGGTGTGGACCCTTTGAGGAATTTATGGCTTGCTCCATACAACACTTGTGGTGTTGCAGAAAAGGCGGTTGCTCCATCCGGATCTCTAGAGAAGCCGTTGCGTTCTTCTAAGTAGTAGTCACGTCTTCTTGTGTCTCCACGCGGCTTTCTACTCCTTTCATCTGGGAGATTTACTGGTGCTCAGTTATCCAAGGCATTTCCAGTAGCATTGCTTGAAAAATCATTTTTGTGAAGCTTCTTAACGAATGGAACACAGGAATTGAAATTGGTTGTTGAACCTAAATTGAATTGGATCTAAGATCCACCCTTTTGAAATTGAGAAAACTGGAATGAATATTGAGAAACTGATTTTGCAACCGAGAGATCAATCTCCCACTGTGGTCGCCAGTTGTTTTGGGGTAAAAACTGATTCTGCTGGAAAAGGTAAATTTGGGTGTGTTGAGGAGAAACGAATTCAAACCCTAAACAAATGCACTGCACGGGAGTACTTTAGATTCGAGAGATCAATCTGTAATACTCTGGCCTAAACCAAGAAATGGTCGTTCCAGATTCAATTAGGTCACAAAGTGAAGGAGAAGGGTTAATCTTAGGGAGGGAAGCGAAGAAAGTGTTTGAGATCAAAATGTTGAATTATGAAGGTGTGGCTGTTTTATGGCTTGTATCAGAATGTGGAACTGGCTTGCAGAACGTAAGCTTATCAGTTCTTGGTATTTCTGGATACTTGTGTTAATCACTTCTGTTCTTATTGTCGAAATAGATTGAAATCCTATTTATACAAGTAATTGAGCGCACCCTGACCTCGTAGGAAGTGGAGGAGATTAAGTAGTGGAGTAGTGGGGTTGTGTAATAGGTGGTGATCATCACGTTTCAATTATGAGGGAAGATTGGTCACACCTTCACCCACTACTCTCATCGTTGTTAACCGTCTGTCCTTTCCTGACACTTTCTCGTAGTGGGTGCGTTGCACGCCGCACGCTGTAAACCTCCATACCAATACCCCAGTGAGCATCCCCAAGTTTGTGACACGTTTGATGTCTCGAGTAAATGGGTCAAGTCGTGGGACTTGCCACACAGAATAGCACGCGGCGCTATTAGGTTAAATAACTAAGTTATTTGTGAAGCCGATATTCATAAAATATCGTATGTATTCGATGCACGTAAAGCATCGCTTTTAAGCAAGCATCTCAAAATAATCGATGTGCATGGAGCATCGTTGTTTTAGAGCTTGTCTAAATTAGTCGCGAGTCGATCGTCTTAAAAAGAAGAGAGTGACCGGACAACTTTGGGCGATCGTTTGGTAGCTCTAGGGGTGAGCTACTGCTTGGTCGATCGCTCCCTGTAGGCGAGTGGCGGACGGTAACCATTCTAAAATCCTACCGGTTGATCTAAATTAGATCTGGATCGCTCAAATCGGCTAGCCAAGTTGAGTGGCCGAGACGATTTGCGGCAGTTAATGACTGTTGTTGAAGTAGCGTGAAGGGCCATCTTTGGGCGATCGTTTGGGATCGCACGGGTGAGCTGTAGCTCGGTCGAACGCACCTTACGGGAGGGGGGTGGCCGGTGATCATAGCGGCACCCCATCGATCATCTAGTATCCGATCTAAGCAGTCCGACCAAGCTAGCGAAGTTGGACGGACGAGATGGTTTTGCGGCAGCTGCTTGCTATCGTTGATTTAGGGTTTGGAAGCCGTGCGGCCAACCATAGTTTGGCTCATTGATAGACGCATTATTGTGTCTAATATGTCTCAATTATATATATTGTTAGTGTTCGATTTTGTATTTATTTTGTTATTTTATGT
>JAJJMB010003633.1:4114477-4216772 GCA_023531105.1 Papaver atlanticum
TCACTCGAATCGATTCATGAACTTTATAGCCACGGTTTGCAAATATGTATTCCTTAGTTTATATAAATTTAAGTTCATGAATAAACCAATTTTAGAAAGTAAAACACTTAAGTATGCGTACGGGTATGCATACTTAAGTAACTGGATTTGAGTTTGTTTTAGTTTCCAAGCTCAGCAGAAATTCACAGACGTGAACTTTCCGCCAGTATGCGTACGGGTACACATACTTAGGTAACCGAATTGAGTTGGTTTTGATTTCCAAACTCAGCAGAAATTCACGGACGTGAACTTCCACCAGTATACGTACGGGTACACATACTTACCCAGTCTCCATCAACCGTTTAGTACACACACAAGTATGCATACATTTGGTTCCCGGTTTTGGACTTATACACTAATGCGCGAACACATTACATGCTTATATCCAAAGATGGTTACATGTTCTAAACTCTTTATTTCAATCATTGAAACATTCTTAGAGGATGTTAAATAGAGGTTATTCACACACTATTTTTCATCAAAGCAATTTTAAAGATATTGAAATAATCAACATGACTTTCGTCACTTGTAAAGATGAACTTGGCCAAAGCTAAAGCTTACCAACACATATTTCGAGAGCGAGATAAACTCGGCTTGAAATAGATAATGTGTATAATCGAAGTCTATATAGCAATACGACTTTTGTCTCAAGATAGGAGATAGAGTAGATAAACTTTTTGAGTGATAGATAAGTTCAAGTCTCCACATACCTTTTAGTCGAAGAAGTTCCACCAGTTCCTTGAGTAGTTCTTCGTCTTTTTATGATGAACGCCGTGGAGTCTAGAGCTAAACTACACTTTCCATCCTAGTCCGAGACTTAGCTATAAGTAGACTAGAAATCAAGACTTATAGTTTTGGCAACTAAACTTGACAACAAGATTGAGATAGCAATGCTTGTGAGTTCGACCGAGCAGTGCTCTAACAGGTTCATTTGTGGTTAATTTAATTAAGATTTTTGGATACAAATTCATATTTTTATGTGATTTGTTAATGTCCAAAGAAATCCTTCTTTTCTTGTGAAAGTAAGGTCGTTCTTGTTTTTCTTTCGGGAATGACATTTTATGGGGGAGAGTTCTTAATTGAACTTATGCTTAATTGCCAAATCTTTGTGGGAGTGCGGCTGTGGAATATTATTGGGGTTATCTCGTATCTTTATAAACTCCTTGATGAATGCATTTAGTTTCGGCTATATGATTGCATCTAAAAAAGTTGATATGTGCTTTCTTTTTGGTCATGAAGTGTCTCTATGGAAATTTCATTAGGATCCCACTAGTTTTCGTACCTTTGCCAATTTTATTGACAAAAAATGGGAGAATTAATGTGTAGTTCACAATACAAATACATATGGTTTTCAGATCATTATGTAAGGCGGAGTGGTTTTCATGTGAGATGAAGTATTGACTAAGGGGGAGTGATACATATCAACATAGTATTGTTGTCGAAGTTGTGATACAATTGAACTTTGATGTTGTGTAATAATATTATGACACTATGTAACAATAATTGAGAGCTTTTGTTTTCTCATTTTTATGGCTACGGATCTTCAACAACGATGATGCTGATTTGAATATCTTTGGAATCATTAGAGTACTTTGAAGTGACGAAGATTTCGAGTAATATTGAAGAACCAAGGAGATCATGCATGTGGAAGAGAAGCTGCAAAGTTTATTTATTTTGTATTCCATTTGTATTGATAGTTTTGTCACTAAAATTGACAAAGGGGGAGATTGTTAGAGCACTGCTCGGTCGAACTCGCAAGCGTTGCTATCTCAAGCTTGTTGGTCAAGTTTAGTTGCCAAATCTATAAGTCTTGATTTCTAGTCTACTTATAGCTAAGTCTTGGACTAGGATAGTAAGTGTAGTTTAGCTCTAGACTCCACGACGTTCATCATGCAAAGGCGAAGAACTACTCATGGAACTAGTGGATCTTCATCGACAAAAAGGTATGTGGAGACTTGAACTTATCTATCACTCAAAAAGTCTATCTACTCTATCTCCTATCTTGAGACAAAAGTCGTATTGCTATATAGACTTCGATTATACACATTTGCTATTTCAAGCCGAGTTTATCTAGCTCTCGAAAAATGTGTTGGTAAGCTTTAGCTTTGTCCAAGATCATCTTTACAAGTGACGAAAGTCATGTTGATTATTTTAATATATTGAAAATCGCTTTGATGAAAAATAGTGTTGAATAACCTCTATTTAACATCCTCTAAGAATGTTTCAATGATTGAAATGAGAGTTTAGAATATATAACCTTGAATGGATATAAACATTGTATGTGAACTCATACTTGTGTAAGTCCAAAATCCTTGAACCAAAGTATGCGTACTTTGCTGTTTCAGGATGTCCGGAAGCTAAATCCGCGTACCCGTACACGTACTGCCAGAAGTTCACATCCCGTGAATTTCTGTTGATGTTTGTGAACTGAAAACAAGCTCAATCCGGGTACTTAAGTATGCATACCGGTATGCATACTTGAGTGGGTTATTTTCTAAAAACGGTTTATTCGAGAACTAAAACATATATAAACTAAGGAATACAATCTTTGCAAACCGTGGCTATAATGTTCATGAATCGATTCGAGTGAATCAAAATCGTTTTTGCTTCGATTGTGTCTTATATATTTCTATGAGATCTAAGCAATTGAACAACTCTCTAACTAGTTCTTTTGAGTCATTTGAACTAGTTATGGTGAAGATGAATAAGGTTGGTATGAAAGTGCTCATATGGCTAACCATTGGTTAACTACTGTTTAACCAACTAGGTGTACACGTTTAGGTAAGGTTACTCAAACCTAAATGAAGTTACATTTCATGTGTGTAAAACAAGCTAAATTCGATCTAATGGTTGAAAGATATTAGCTTGAATCAATCAGATTTTCATCTAACGGTGAATATTGAATGCTTTGTTACCAAGGTAACTTAGATTGCAAACCCTGATTTGGAGACTATATAAAGGAGAACTCTAGCAACTAGGAAACCTAATCCCCACACCTCCTGTGTGATACTAGTTGTATAAGCTAGAGTCGATTTTCCTTTAACCTTAGGTTTTTACCGAGACCCTGTAGGTTAACGACTTAAAGACTTCATTGGGATTGTGAAGCCAGACCCAACTATTTTTTCTGTAGTTGCGTGATCTGATATTGCTGTTTCTATCGTGATTGAGTGCAATCGTAAGATTTGCTTGAGATTTATATATACGATAGGCAAGATAGAAAAGTAGTCACAAACATCTTCGTCTCATCGTTTGTGATTCCACAATACCTTGTTTCGCTAGTCGATTAAGATTATTATGAGGTGATTGATAATTCTAGGCTGTTCTTCGGGAATATAAGTCCGGGTTATCGATTGGTTCCTGTTCACCTTGATTTATCAAAAGACGGAACAAAACTCATAGGTATTTCTGTGGAAGCTTGTAGACTTTTCTGTGTGATACAGATTTTTTTATTAAAGTCTTCGACTTTGGGTCGTAGCAACTCTTAGTTGTGGGTGAGATCAGCTAAGGGAATCAAGTGCATAGTATCTTGCTGGGATTAGAGACGTAAGAAGCGCAACTGTACCTTGGATCAGTGTGAGATTGATTGGGGTTCAACTACAGTCCAGATCGAAGTTAGTTTGTAGTAGGCTAGTGTCTGTAGCGGCTTAATACAGTGTGTGTTCAATCTGGACTAGGTCCCGGGGTTTTTCTGCATTTGCGGTTTCCTCGTTAACAAAACTTCTGGTGTTTGTGTTATTTTTTTTCCGCATTATATTTTGTTATATAATTGAAATATCACAGGTTGTGCGTTGTATCGATCAATTGGTAAATCCAACCTTTGGTTGTTGATTGAAATTGATTGATCCTTGAACATTGGTGTTTGGTACCGTTCAAGTTATTTCTCTTGTATTCAATCAGACTCGCAGATTTCTCTTTGTTTGAGTTGGGATTGAATCGATAAATTGAGATATAACTCTTTGATATACTTTTTATTGAGATTGAGTCTGACTGTCTAGTTGATTCTCTTAAAAGTATATTGGAGTTAGTCCATACAGATTGCTAAGCGAAATATTGGGTGAGGTTGTTAGACCCCCGCTTTTTCAATTGTGGTTATAGTTTATTGCAATCTCTTCTTAAAGATCGCGATGATGATGTACGTTCAAAAGATTCTGATTGTGAAACTCTTCGTAGAAATCTCTTTGTGTTGAAAGAAAGACTTGCGGATACCGAAGCAAGGTATGACTCTCAACAAACTTGTTTCAATGACAGAGAGAAAGTTTTTCTCTCTAGAAAAAGAATTAAAGACCGACCTTTCTGCTTCTCCCGAGAAGGTTAAATCTCTGGAAGAAAATCTGAAAAGATTCAATTCTAGCTCTACAAAATTATCTTCCATGCTGGGAGCATGTAAAGAACATCGTGATACATGTGGTCTGGGCAATAAAGGTATAGATGCTCCAAGTACTGGCAAGATCAATTTTGTTCATGGTAAAAACCTTTCTCAAACCGAAAATATCACTAGTAGTGAAAGTGTTAAACCTTTTTCAGTAACAAATGTCACTGGTTGTCAATCTTCAAGTATTGCTCATTTGAGAACAGTTAAGAACATTCTGATCCATTGTTATTATTTTGGAAAAAAGGGTCACATCGAAATAAGATGTCATCTTTGCTTACGGAATGAAAAACTTCATAACATTCTTGTCTGGGTGTCTAAAGAAGTAATCAAACCTGCTTCTCAGTGTATAGTTAGAAATTCATCCCACAATCATAAAAAGTATTGTGATGGGACAATTCCTGATTATAACACAACTTCTGCTTATAATCGTAAAAAGAACAATGTTATATGGATAACTGATAATTCTGAAAGGTCTGTGAACAAAAAAAGCTTTCGAAGAAAGAAAAAATCTTCAAACTCCTCTCTTTCCCTCAAAGATGATCTTGCTCCCAAAATAGGTGCTCCTGATTATTTTCACATCAATAATCGTGTTTCGGAACTCAAGATCAGTATCAACAGTCTCAAGCGTAAGATCAAGAAGACGAGAAAAGCAGTAGCTTCAGGTAACTCCTGTCCTCTCCTGTTAATTATTTTGAAGATTCTCATAAAGCTTCTATTTTCTGTCAAGAAAGTGAAAAGGAAAATATCAATACCCTTGATGAGCTTCATGCTCATCAAATTACAACTTGACCATTTCCTTATGTGTATCCTCTTTGAGACCATGACAAGATACACATAACTCTCAAGAAGATGTTCCTTTCTTGACAAATGGTCTGTGTTGTATTATTATTTTCTTTCTTTGTGGTTTTGTTTCTCCTCTTTGATCCTTGCTCCGGACAGTTTTAGTGTTTTGTCCGTCTGATTTTTTTTTTAAATATTTGTTCTTCCTTAATGACAGTTGATTTCCAACTTTGTGTTGTACTCTTTATGAGCCAAAGTTTCCTGTCGTTTGTTCAGAACTTGTTTTTCTGTCAAAAACATGCTTCTAAACGTTTAGCTCCATTGGTTCCATGGTCTTTGATTTTTGGGTCATAACCATGAACTCTGTGCACCCGACCCGTTGTGAAAATTATAAGTATATATCAGGGATTCCTTTTGATATATACTCATTCAGTAACGTCAATACTTTTCTTGGAATTATGGTGTGCAGAATGGAAGGATGTAAAAAGGAAGACAAATTTGATGATGCCAATGTTTTTGAACTTCACGAAGAACCCATCTCCATAATTTGCTTTCAAGAAATTGATCATGAAAAAGATCTTCCAGTCCAGATATCTCTTCAATTGGTTGGAAATCTTCTTCAAGATTTTGAGGTCATATGTGAACAACTTGAAATTGCATCAAGGAACCTTGCTTTTCTGAAAAACGAACTTAAGAGAGCATCTGATGAACTCGCCCTTGTCTGTTCTCTGGTTGCTGACGTGTCTAAGTTTTTCTTAGAGTTGTTTGGTTTTCTTTATTTTTGTCTAGGAAACTTCTTATGAGAATTTATTCTTATGTTTTAAGAAGGATAACTAGGGTTTGAAATAGAAATTATTGTGATTATACATAGCTATTGCCAACGATTTTCATCTTGCAATTTTTTAGATTTATTTATTTAAATTCTAAAGTTTATTTGGAAGATGTTTTTGCAGTATTAATCTTTTTGTTTATGTATATTGCAACTTGTTATGGGATATGTGTGTTTGCGTTCATGAACTATGATTGTCCCATATACGCTTAAAAGTTAAGTCTATTATATGTCATTAGGCAAATATTGATAAAAGATAGAATGAACTTTTGACAACAAAAGTTAAGCCTATTATGTCATTATGCAAATAATTGATGGAAGATAGGATGAACTTTTGTTTACAAAGATTAAGTATATTACATGTCACTATGCAAATAGTGATAAAAGATAGAATGAATCTTTGATTATTCCGCAGTATTGGTCTTTCCCTGATCCACATCTTTGGGAATGTACTGTGTTGCTCTGTAAGTTTTCTTATGTTGAGCATGGCCAATTGAATTGATCATTTCCTTTGTGGTTAATTCAATTGAGATTTTCGGATACAAATTCATGTTTCATGTGATTTGATTATGTCCAAAGAAATCCTTCTTTTCTTGTAAAAGTAAGGTCGCTCTTGTTGTTCTTTCGGGAATGACATTTTATGGGGGAGAGTTCTTAATTGAACTTGTGCTTAATTGCCATATATCTTTGTGGGGAGTGCGGCTGTGGAATATTGTAGTTGTTTTCTAGTATCTTTATAAACTCCTTGATGAATACACTAAGTTTCGAAGATGTGAAATCATCGAAACAAAGTTGATATGTTCTCTTTTGGTCATGAAGTATCTCTATGTAAATTTCATTAGGATCCCACTAGTTTTCATACCTTTACAAATTTATATTGACAAAAAGGGGGGGAATTAATGTATAGTTCACACTACAAATACATATGGTTTACGGATCATTATGTAAGGGGGAGTGGTTTTCATTGTGAGATGAAGTATTGCCTAAGGGGGAGTGATACATATCACCATGGTATTGTTGTCAAAGTTGTGATACAATTGGACTTTGATGCTGAGTAATAATACTATGACACTGTATAACAATGATTGAGAGCAACTGTTTTCTCATTGTTATGGCTACGAATCTTCAACAACTATGATGCTGAGTTGAACACGTTCAGAATCACTGGAGTACTTGGAAGTGACGAAGATTTCGAGTTATGTTGAAGAACCAAGGAGATCAAGCATTTGGATGAGAATCTACAAAGTTTATTTATTTTGTAATCCATATGTATTGATAGTTTTGTCACTAAAATTGACAAAGGGGGAGATTAAAGCACTGTTTGGTCAAACTCGCAAGCGTTGCTATCTCAAGCTTGTTTGTCAAGTTTAGTGATCAAAACTATAAGTCTTGATTTCTAGTCTACTTATAGCTATGTCTCGGACTAGGATTGATTGTGTAGTTGAGCTTTAGACTTCACGGTGTTCATCAATTGAAGACAAATAACTATTAAGGAGAGCTTGTGGAACTTAATCAAAAAAAATTATGTGGAGACTGAAACTCATCTATCACTCGGAAAGTCTATTTCTACTCTATCTCCTATATTGAGACAAAAGTCGTATAGTTATATAGTATTCGATTATACACATTTGATATTTTGATGAGTTTAACTCGCTTAAATATTTCTCGAAATATGTGTTGGTAAGCTTTCTCTTTAACCAAGTTCATCTTATACTCTTGATGAAAGTTAAAAGATGATCATAGGAAAATCGCCTTATAACATCTCATTTGATGTAAACTCGGAATGTTTTGTATTGATTATGTCAATCACTTGAAAATAGCTTTGATGCTAATAGTTTGTGAAAACAACTATTGTCATCCTCTAAGAATGTTTCAATGATTGAAATAGAGTTTAGAACACTTAACCATAATTGGATTATAGACATATATGTTGATCCAAGACCGGTATAGTATGCATACCCGTATGCGTACTTGCGAGGTCAGGTAAAGTCCGGGAGCCTTGGTATGTGATGTAATTTTGAAGTTTGTTGTAGTAAAAGGTTCGTTGAGACTTGTGAAGATTCGAGTTTTTAAATTTAATAAAAATATACAATAATATTACAAATGGTGCAAGAGGTACTGGAACTAAGGATTCGGCCAATTTTCATAACATAAGGTTCAATTATTTATTCTCAACAATTTTAGCTCAAGAAATGTAAACATGGACTCTTATTTTTGCCAAGGTAGATTCTAAAAACATTAGTTGTAAATCGTAAGCATGGGACATCAAACATCTAAGCAAGCATGACCCATCTAATAAATAATAACTAATTAATCAAAATCATATTTCAATTAATATTAGTACAAAAGTCATAAAATAAATTTAACCATGTATGAAGTTCGGCCTCCTCCGTCGTCCAAGTGTTGGGGTTTAACTCATCATGTCGAAAACACACTCAAAATATGTATTCATGGCTCAAAAAGTGTTTACAAGAAGAGAAAATAATGAAACAGGAATCTGCAACAGCACAGGTGCGTTACAGACCGACTGTTTCAACTCTCAACTGTTATGATGAAGATAATCGTTACAAATCTGAAGATAAATGTTGCAGAAGAGGTTGAAGAAACTGTTACAATGAAGATAAATGTTGCAAACCAGTTGAAGAAACTGTTACAACGAAGATAAATGTTGCAAACCAGTTGAAGAAACTGTTACAACCAGTTGAAGAAACCGTCGATGTTTCCCTGTTCTTCACGAGCAGCAGCAGCAACAACAACAGAGTACTGAAAACTCTTGATTCACGCCTCCTGAGCTCTCCTCTCGACCCCAAACTCTCGACAACCCTTCTATGGAACCTTGTGACTCTATTTATACACCAAAAACCTAAAAATCACGCGTCAATTACATAAAATAATTCTCATTTACTCCCATGCATGGAAAATAATAATTTCCATTTTTTGATTAATTACGCGTCTAATCTCGTGCTGCACACACCAGGAACATTCCTTCACGTCCCAGAATAAGTTAGGCACACAGAAACCATAGGAAAACTTCCCAAAATTACCAAAAATTCTGAAAATATCTTATGGGAATATCACTCATGTTTTGCTCTACACTTGAATTCTAGCCAATTCTGGTCGAAACCAAAGACCATACCACGTTTCTATGGGACCTAGGAATGATCCCAATCAATTTCATCCCTTTAGTCTCTCTGAAATGACTCCAAAAATCTGCCAAGGATAAACATCATTTCCCCGCCTTTTTTTTGTTTTTAAACGTGAAGGAGAAGGGGGTGCCCCTTATCCGCTGTTGGAGTCCGAATAACAAATGTCCCTTGGGTGCCTTTAGACAACTTTTCGAGCCGATTTTTCCAAAAATGTTTATTACCCAAAAATACCTACAAACACATAAAACACCATAATAAGTACAAAAATGGGTACTAACAATATACACAATAGAGATGAAAATAAACACATAAATGCGTCTATCAGTATGCGTACCCGTACGCGTACTGGCGAACTCAGTTGAAGTCCGGGAACTATTGTATGCTTACCCGTACGTGTATTGAATTCAACTGATGTTTTGGATGTGTGATAGTATGCATACCTATTCGCGTACTGTCGGACACAGTCAAGTCCAGCTACTTAAGTATGCGTACCCGTTTGCATACTTGAGTGGGTTAAGTTCTAGAATCGGTTGTGCTATGAACTAATACATTTATATAATAAGGAATGCAATCTTTTGCAAACCGTGGCTATAATGTTCATGAATTGATTCGAGTGAATAAAACCGTTTTTGTTTCAATTGTGTTCTTGCATACTTCTATGAGAATATAAACAATTGAACAACTCTATAACTAGTTTCATTTGAGTCATTTAAACTAGTTGTGGTTAAGATGAATAAGGTTGATATGAAAGTGTTCATATGGCTAACTTCGGTCAACTATTGTTGAGACAACCTAGTGTACACGTTTAGGTACGGTTACCCATATCTAAATCAAGGTACATTTCATTTGCGTGTAACAAGCTAAGACCATCTAACGGTGGAGAGATATTGCTTTGGTTTCAAGCAAACTTTGCTTGGCTCTTAGATCATGTTTCATCTAACGGTGAATATTGATTGCTTTGTTCGAAAGCTATCAAACCCTGACTGAAGACTTATAAGGGAGAACTCTAGCAACTGGGAAACCTAATCCCCACACCTCCTGTGTGATACTAGTTGCAACTAGAGTCGATTCTCCTTTAACCTTAGATTTTTCACGAAACCTGTCATGAACCCCCTTTGAGGGTATCTTTGTAATTTCCTTAGTTTAGACTAGAGGTGCCCATAGCTAGTAATTGGATGCCTAGATCTCATGTCACACGATTAACGTGAATGACAGCATGTATTAGTATCCATGTTTTGCCTTGGATACTCTTTAGTGAATGAATGAATTATTGATCTTCTCTTTACTCTGAATTCTTATCTTCTCTTTCTGTCTAAACCCTCTTCCTCTTTCTCCACCTAATCTTAGATCCTTCTAAGTTTCTATCCTTTGTAGTGAAGATCATTACAAATTGGTATCAGAGCATCTATCCTTTGGACCTGTTATGGCTAACAAAGAAGTTGTCGAAGAATTAACCAGGAAAATAGAGGAGCTTACCACAGCACAAGCAGATTATACTAAGAAGATGGATGAGCTTGCAAATTCTCAGAGTGATTTATCGGTCAAGTATGATGCTGTGATGAAATCAATTACATAGATCAAAGAAGCTCAAGGAAAACCAACCCCGGAACTCATGTGTGCCATTAATACAGCTCTACATAATCATTTGGAACGTTTCCTTGAAGCTTCAGGTAGAACTCACACTAACAGAGATGTTCATACCAACGGATCTGAGGGTATTTTGGGTGCATCACCAAACGGCAACAACATACCTTCCCCTTCAGGTGAAAAATACTGTAATCCAACCTCGTTATTTATTTGGAATTCATGACCATAATCAATTTCAACAACCTAAGCCCAAGGTTGAGTTTCCAAAATTTGATGGAACCAATCCTCGGTCATGGATACGTAAGTGTAGGAAATACTTTATTATGCATAATATGATGGATCCACAAATGGTGAATTTGGCTTCTATGTATCTTGATGGAAAGGCAGATGTATGGTTTAAGGATTATCAAATTGGGAAATCTTTGGTAATGTGGGAAGATTTTCTCAGAGATATATGTCTTCATTTCCAAGAATTAGGACATGATGACATTGTATGAGAGTTTAATAAGCTTCAACAATTAGGTTCAGTCCTGGATTATCAGGAATTTTTTGAAGAACTAAAGGCATTAATGTTAGCTAAATATCCTCATCTTACAGAAAGTTACTTCACTTCTAGTTTCATCAGTGGACTTAAGGATGAGCTGAGGCTACATGTACAAATGTTTTCACCCAAGACATTAGCAAATGCAGTTTACCTTGCAAGAATGAAGGAGGCACTCATTGAAAATGCATCTAAGAAAACAAAAGCTTCTTACAAACCACCCCCACTGTATGTACCCAGCCACCACCCTCAAAGAAATATCCCATCTCCAGTGACAAGTCCTAGAAACTTCACTAAGACTTATCAATCCCCTACTTCCAATTCCCCACCTCCCATTAAAAGATTAACCTATGCTGAAATGAGGAAGATAAGGGAGAGAGGACTGTGTTACAACTGTGATGAGGTTTTTCAAGAAGGACACAAATGCATAAAGAAAAAAATTTATATGTTAGCTACAGATGAAGAGGAATCAACTCAATCTGGAGAAGAGTTCCCTTGTGATCCTCCACTATCTCCTGGCACAGAAGAAGATGTAGAGATATCAGTGCATGCCTTACCTGGAAATGTTTCACACAACACCATCAGGATTGAGGGTGCTAACAAGAAGCAATCACTAACAGTCTTAATAGATAGTGGGAGCACCCATAGTTTCTTGGATCCCGGAGCTGCTGCAAGATGTGGAGTGAACATTAATCCTGCAACTCCTTTATTGGTAGCTGTTGCTAATGGTACTAAAATGTTCAGTGATGTTAAGTGCTCTTCATTCACATGGCAAATGCAAGGGCATGAATTCCAGTTTGACATGAAACTTTTGAAGTTGGGTGCTTGTGATATGGTGCTTGGTGTTGACTGGATGAAAGATATGAGTCCCATGTTATTTGACTTCAACAAGCTAACTGTGACCTTCACCAAAGATGGAGAAAGCATTAAATTACAAGGTAATACTCCTACAACTCAAATCTTCAATGATGACAGGAAGTGCTCTACATAAGTGGCTCAAGAAGAACAAACATGGATTGATTGGTAATCATTTTGCCATTACTGCTTGTGAAAAGCAAACTAAAATACCAGAACCCATCAAACCTTTTTTACAGAAATATGATTATATCTTTCAAGAACCTAAAACATTACCTCCTTCTAGAACTCATGACCACCACATACCCTTGAAGCCACTCACTACTCCTCCTAATCAAAGACCATATAGAATTCCTTACATTCAAAAGGATATAGTAGAGCAACTTGTACAAGAAATGTTGAAGTCAGGGGTAATTCAACCCAGCCCCGGCCCTTTTTCTTCTCCAATTCTCCTAGTAAAGAAGAAAGATGGTAGTTGGAGATTTTGTGTGGACTACAGAAGATTGAATGAAGCCACAGTCAAAGACAAGTATCCTATTCCCATAATTGAAGAACTATTGGATGAGTTATTTGGTTCCAAGATATTTTCTAAGATTGATCTGAGGGATGGTTACCACCAAATTAGAGTATACCCCCCAGACACTTACAAAACTGCCTTTAAAACTCACCAGGGGCATTATGAATTCATGGTGATGCCTTTTGACTTAACCAATGCACCAGCATCCTTTCAGGCCTTGATGAATGATGTTTTTAAACCTCATCTCAGGAAGTTCATACTTGTGTTTTTTGATGATATCTTGGTTTATAGTCCTGATATGGACACTCATTTGAAACACTTGGAAATCACTCTCAGCACCTTAAAGAAACACACATTGTTTTCCAAGCTCGGCAAGTGCTCCTTTGGTCAGGATAAGGTTGAATATTTGGGTCCACATTATTTCTAAGGAAGGAGTGGCAGCAGATCCCACAAAGATTGAATGCATGTTATAGTGGCCTATTCATGTTACTTTGAAAGAGCTCAGGGGATTTCTAGGGTTGACTGGGTATTACAGAAAGTTTGTGAAGAACTATGGAGTCATTTGCAAGCCTTTGACAGACTTATTGAAGAAAGATAACTTCCATTGGAACACTAATGCTCAAGTAGCTTTTGATACTCTCAAGAGAGCTGTAACTTCCACCCCAGTGCTGGTCTTACCTGATTTGAACATGCCTTTTGAGGTTGAGACTGATGTCTATGATACAGGGATATGAGCAGTTTTGATGCAGAAAAAGAAACCAATTTCTTATTACAGCAAGGGCATGGGAATCAGATTTATCTCCATGTACACCTATGAAAAAGAGTTATTAGCCACAGTAATGGAAGTTACTAAATGGAGACCTAACCTCATGAGAAACCATTTTACCATCTTCACATATCACCAGAGCTTGAAGTACTTCATGGAACAGAAACTGCATTCCATGGTTCAGCAAAAGTGGTTTTCCAAGCTTTTAGGGTATGATTATACAGTTTGTTGCAAGAAGGGAGCTGAGAATAAGGTGGATGATGCCTTATCTAGAGTACCACACTATGACTCATCACAGTGTCAGCTCATTTCACAACTGTAACCTACTTGTCTACTGGAAGTGCAAGCTAGTTATGGTTCAGATAAAGTGGCACAAGAACTGCTACCACAACTAACTGTATCTCCTTCTAGCAGACCTCCTTATACACTGAAACAAGGTATCCTCAGGTACAAGGATAAGGTTTATATTGGCTCAGTAGGGACCTTAAGGCAATAAGTTTTAGCTGCAGTCCATTCTTCATCTATAGGGGGACATTCAGGTACCCAAGCTAGCTACCAGAGAGCAAAGGAGCACTTCTACTGGATTGGAATGAAGAAAGACTTATATCAGTATATTAAAAAGTGTGACATCTTCCAACAGCATAAGGTACCACACACATCACCAGCAGTTCTACTCCAGCCACTTCCAGTTCCTGATCAGGCTTGGAAGCACATATCCATGGACTTCATCACTGGACTCCCAAAATCATAGGGCAGAGAAGTCATCATGGTTGTGGTGGATAGGTTCACCAAGTACAGCCATTTCCTTCCACTAAGTCACCCTTTCACTGCCTCAGCTATAGCAAAGGTATTCCTAGACAACATTTTCAAATTACATGGACTGCCTGCTACCATAATTTCAGATAGAGACAATATTTTTCTTAGTAACTTCTGGCAAGAGCTATTTACCAAGATGGGAACTGCTCTTCACATGAGTACAGCACATCACCCTCAGACAGATGGGAAGACTGAGAGGGTGAATGCATGCCTGGAGTCATACTTGAGATGCATGACAAGATATAAACCTACCAAGTGGGTTAGTTGGTTATCCTTAGCAGAGTGGTGGTTCAACTCTACTTATCATTCTAGTTTGAAGACTACACCCTTCCAGTCTTTGTATGGATACAAACCCCAGCAATTTGGTCTTTTCTCTCATCACCCATCAACTAATGAATCTGTTGAAGAGTATTTACAAAGAAGACATGCCATGGGAATAATACTTAAGTCTACTCTTGAAGAAGCACAACACAAAATGAAACAGCAGGCTGATAAGAAGAGATCAGAGAGAGAATTCAAGGTGGGTGATTGGGTCTACTTAAGACTTCAACCATACAGGCAAACCTCAGTTCAGTTGAAGAGGAGCTTAAAACTTTCTTCTAAATTTTTTGGTCCATACCAAATCATTTCAATAGTTGGCAAGGTGGCATACAGACTGCAACTCCCTCCTACCTCCAGAATTCACCCAGTATTTCATGTCTCACAGCTTAAGCCAAAGATTGGTACAGGACTGCTACCTCAAACAGTTTTACCATCTCTTGATTCTCAAGGTTGTATGAAGATTGCTCCACTCCATATCCTGTCTACCAGATTGATCAAGAAACAGCAGCAGCAGGTAGAACAGATTCTGGTTCATTGGACTCACTCCACTGCTGAGGAAGCAACTTGGGAAGACAAGGCAGATATAAAGAAACAATTTCTAGATGCTATTCTTGAGGACAAGAATCATTTGAAGTGAGAGGCATTTGTCATGAACCCCCTCTGAGGGTATCTTTGTAATTTTCTTAGTTTAGACTAGAGGTGCGCATAGCTAGTAATTGGGTGCCTAGATATCATGTCACACGATTAACGTTCTTGACTGCATGTATTAGTATCCATGTTTTGCCTTGGATACTCTTTAGTGAATGAATGAATTATTGATCTTCCCTTTACTCTGAATTCTTATCTTCTCTTTCTGTCTAAACCCTCTTCCTCTTTCTCAACCTAATCTTAGATCCTTCTAAGTTTCTATCCTTTGTAGTGAAGATCATTACAAAAACTTGTAGGTTAACGACTTGAAGACTTCATTGGGATTGTGAAGCCAGACCCAACTATTTTCTCTGTAGTTGCGTGTTCTGATCTTGCTATTTTGTATCCTATTGAGTACTATCTTCTCTGAGATTTGCTTGAGATTTATTATCCGATAGGCAAGATAAAAAGTAGTCACAAACATCTTCGTCTCATCATTTGTGATTCCACAATATCTTGTTTCGCTTCCATACGATTAAGATTATTGTGATGGATTGATAATACTTGGTTGTTCTTCGGAAATATAAGTCAGGTTTATCAATTGGTTCCTGTGCACCTTGATTTATCATAAGACGGAACAAAACTCATGGGTATTTCTGTGGGAGACAGATTTATCTATATCAATAGACTTTTCTATGTGAGACAGATTGGTTTATCAAGTCTTCGACTTTGGGTCGTAACAACTCTTAGTTGTGGATGAGATTAGCAAAGGGAATCGAGTGTGTAGAATCCTGCTGGGGTTCAGAAACATAAGGAGCGCAACTGTACCTTGATCTGTGTAAGATTGGTTAAGGCTCAACTACATTCCAGTCTGAAGTTCATTTGTAGTAGGCTAGTGTCTGTAGCGGCTTAATATATTGTGGTGTTCAAAGCTGGACTAGGTCCCGGGGTTTTTCTGCATTTGCGGTTTCCTTGTTAACAAAATTTATGGTGTCTGTGTTATTTCTTTTCCGCATTATATTTTTTTATATAATTGAAATATCACAGGTTGTGCGTTAAGTTCAATCAGTTCTTGAATCCAGCCTTTAGGTTGTTGATTGAATTGATTGACACTTGGATATTTGTTTGTGATACCGTCCAAGTTATTTCTCTTATTCAATCGGGATCGCAAATTCCTATTTGTTTGATTGCAGATTTAATTGAGAAATTGAGATATAACTCTTTGATATACTTTTCTAAAGATTGAGTCTGACTGTCTAGTTGATTCTCTTGAAAGTATATTGGAGTTAGTCCATTCAAATTGCCGAACGAAATATTGGGTGTGGTTGTTAGACCCCCGCTTTTTCAAACTTTAAAGTGTATCTAAGGGATATCTCTATATTTAAGCGACATGGAAGATCATAGTAGTTGGATTTCACTACAAATAAGCTATAGCGAAGCGAAATCGCTCACCATTGTGCTTGGCCCTAAAAGGTATATTTTAACTTTTAGTAAAACTTACCCAGTACTTTTGTGGATAATGAAACTGAACTCGAATGTTCTTGACGGGTGAAAGCGCCAACTCAACTTTTTTTGGTTTTCGAAGAATGAATTAACTTAATATGATTCAATGTGTGCCAAACCTAAACCCTAAAAACTTATTTTTTTTTGAAAAAAAAGAAAGGATTCATTAACAATCTTATATGAGCACTATCTTACAAGATTTGACCCAATGATTCTTTAGAGTCCAAACGACAATGAATTTGAAGTTATTATTTTGGTGATACATTCTCTTCTGAAACTCTACGATCCTACAAAAAAAGAACACAATCCAAAACATATAACACCACCATCTACCATTCGAAAATCAACCGTCGAAAATTAACGGTCGAAATTAAAATAGGTAAATGGTTATTGATATCTCGAATTGCGCTCATTTTTTTGTGGGAATCTAGAATATAACAAGAGGAACATTAAAACACTAACTCCAATTCCATTGTTGTTTGGACTCTAAAGAAAAATTGGTATAATATTTGTGAAAAAACCTAAAAATGAAAAGTATTTTGTAGTATAAAAGATAGGGAAAGATAACGAGAAGGATTCTATATTGATCAGCATTATTAGGTTACATAGATATAATACATGTATATACATGGAGATGGGAAAACCAAAAGACATCTGTTTTGGGACGCACATCTATGGGTTGTAAGCCCTACAACACCCCCCCTTGTGCGGTTCAATAAAACTTCATATGCAGTGCTTCACATATAGTGCCTCGAATGTAGTTCTTCAAATGTCGTCCTCTCCTTGATGACTTGTGCCGAAATCAATTGCCTCATTAAAACTTTGACAAGGAAAAACCCAGTGGGATAAAACCTTGGTACAACTCTTCACATGTAGTACTTCACATGTTGTCTCGTACTTTACATATAGTTCATCATATGCAATACGATCTTCAAAGACCAAAAAGTCTAAGTTAATTACCTCGTTAAAACCTTGTCAGGAAAATACAATTGGACAAAACCTGAGATAGGGAAAAAGAGTACAATTATTGAGAAGACTTGGAGCAGAATTGGACTCGCATATGTTGTCCCGTCAAAACCTTGACAAGGAAAACCTAGTGGGATAAAACCTTGACGAAGGGAAAAGAGTACAACGTGACAGATGCAAGTAAAGGTGATCTGTTGCAGATGATCACTTTGTTCCGCTGAAGTTGACTAGTTGCTTCACAACTCCTAAGGAAGAAAATCCTTGTGGGAAAGACAATAACCTTAGTTAGGAAATTACTTCCCGGTGTTTGTTTTTGTCTCATTAAAAACCTTTCCGAGAAACAAAACCCTGTGGGAAAAAGTAACCTCGGTGAAGGAAAAGAGTTCAACACACCATTAGATGCTCCCCCTGATGTCAGACAATTTTCATTAGTCTAATGCATTCAAAAGGAGTTTATCACACTTTACTTTGGTGACTTGGATGTTTATAGAACCATGTTGTTGATTCTGGAAGTTACGTTGCTTAACGTACTATCGTGTTTCATTTCTTTGATTCAGATATTTTCGATAATATCAACGCGATCTTTATGTCTTCAACGTTCAACATACTTGATGCTTTTAGTATTGTCTCGCTAAAAACCTTGTCGAGTAACAAAACCCTTTGGGGAAAACTATTCTCGATCGAAGGGAAAAATAGTACAACACAGCTTCAATTTCGAAGTAAATTATGTCGACATCATATCCTTGGATCCTCCCCCTGATGTTGGCATCTCCTCTGATTACTTTCAGAGTTGTTCCATACTGTTCCTTTAGTCATGTACTTTTCGAAACTGAATATCGGTAATGACCTAGAAAATAGTCTACCCCTTTTAGAAAATAGTCTCCCCCTGATTACTTTCGTTTGAGAAGAGATTATTGTTCCTTTATAATCAACAACCTTTGGATTGCACTTTCGTTAGCATTCCTTTTTATGTCTTTGCCTGGATAAAACAAATTTATGTCAATGGTTAATTTTAAGCACATGATTACATTCTCTATACCATTCCAATGACGTTGCATTGGCGCTAAGCTATATCTAGCTAACAAGTTCATTGAGGATGTAACATTTGGTCGAGTACATTATGCTAAGTACAATAATGCGTTTACTTAGATAAGGAAAGTTCATCTCCCGACCCAACTTCGTCATCTTCCTTTAGACGAATTGGTCATTTATGTACATTTGAAACTCGACTAATCATGGGAGTGCTAGCAGCATGCACGTCCTTGTTAAATTTCCTGACAATGGCCATATGCAAACTGGTGGAATAATATACCACAAGCTCGGTCTTCTAGTTTAGAACATAGATAAGATCGAGATTTCCCAGGATTTTCATCTCAAATTCATATTTTAAATAGCTTGTAAGATCTCTTATTCCATTAAGAGTACTTATCATGTCTATACCGTCGACATAGATAGCTATAATTCTGAATCAGGAACTTATTTAATACGCATGGTACGAAACCTTACTTGTTTATCCCTTCCCAATCAAATAGTCACTTAGACGGGTATACCACATCCGCCTAATTGTTTAAATCAATAAGTGAGTGTTCCAGTGTAACTGCAAACACACTCCGTGGTTTAGAGTCATTCGACTTGGGAAGTAAAAGGCCATCATGCACTTTTGCAAATATCTTTAAGCCTAAATCTCCAGAGATATAACCACATCTACTATGTTTCAAGTTATTTTGAAACTACCAAGCAAACTAGCTAACTGAACATTATGATGTTCAAAAGAGTAAGCGATCCAGGGGTTTGTGAGAAACCTCGCGCCACAAAGTGATTCTTTATACTTTAAGACCTCATTTTTCTCACTACACTTTGTGACAAATAACCACATATGTCCCACAGGCTTTACACTAGGTTGGTTAGCACTACCACACCAAATACCCGTATATTTGTCAAAGAACTAACTTCTACCTGGATTGCGTAGGAAAAATATGCTATTTATTTGAAATTAATCAAAAATAAAGAATCATTCGATCTCATTGTGCTCTACTTCTGGAGTAACTATTTATGGATTATATCATTATTGTGCACGCATGATCCTTCCATTGACTCGTATGCGTTCTCATAATCCGTCAGGATTTCATTGTTCTCTAGAATCATTTACAACTTCGGAGCGTCCTCCAGTTTGATTCATGGACATATTCAGAGACAATCTTATGAGATGATTTCTGATGATATAAATAAGTTGTGCCTTACTCACCTACTTCCTTTCTAGGTGAGGATTGATCGAACCAAGTGGTCTCTCCAACTTCCTTTATGGAGCCACGGCCTCAACCACACTTCCACTGAGTGTAGT
The DNA here is from genome assembly GCA_023531105.1 of Papaver atlanticum. Lineage (NCBI taxonomy): Eukaryota > Viridiplantae > Streptophyta > Magnoliopsida > Ranunculales > Papaveraceae > Papaver > Papaver atlanticum. Next base: position 4,134,484 of record JAJJMB010003633.1, read on the forward strand.
TGCAACACCTTAGTCTATGGTGTATATCCCGTATTGAGGATTTGTAACTTTGCAGGTAGGTTTGCAGCTGGTATGTGTGATCTCATCACTTTAGCAACAACAGTGTACATTCTGAAAATCGAATATTCTTTATTACTTCACATTTATATTTGTGGAGTACAAGAATTAATATGAGACACAGTGGGAACACACCACGACAATTTCTGTCGTTCCCTTAGAAAATACTTTTTCTTATCTCCCCCTAACGACGGGAAGACTGTCTCATTAAAGTGATAACCCGTAAATCTAGCGGTAAGAGATCTCCTGCCAAAAGTTTTAAAATGCGGATAATTGTTGTGAACTCACTTCCAACATAACTACTTAACAGTTTTGAAGACCCATCATAGTACGATGTGGAGTCGTAATGGCGCATATATAGTGCAACCAAAAATGCGTAAGAACACGAATGTCAGGCTTAAATCCAGTTACCAACTGGTACGCAGAAAAGGTTGACTAATATTGGGTTCTAAAAACGAATTAAGTAAGATGCGTATAATATTGCATATCCCCAAAGCAATAAAAGATAGGTTGGTACGCATAACCTATTCTTTAGGCACCATCTGTAACCTTTGATGGTAGCCTCTGCGAGACCATTGGGTATAAGATGCTCTATATTGATCCTATTAAACATGCAATATTCATCAAGTCCTTTTGATGTAAATTCTCTAGCATTAATAAGGGTGGTGAGCCTTTGCACTTTGTATTGTGTAATATGTGCTAAGAGGTTTTAAACGCAAATTTCTTGGGAACTATAACTAGTCCAAAATGTCAAAGCATTAACCAGGGCCATAAGCTAGTCCAAAATGTCAAAGCATTAACCAGGGCCATAAGTCACTTTAATGGTCCGCATTCTGCACGAATATTTTTCTAAATTTCACCTTGTTATCTTTGTAATATGGATTGTTTACCATTTGCATCTTAGGATGGTCTCGATCCTGTTTAACTGAAGATTTTGTAAAATGAGTGATATACTCTCTTAATTAAAAGCATAATGGGAGGGAGGAGGGGGTTGTGCATCTGGTACTTTAGAAAACACTTATTGAGAGATATGTCGTTACTTCGCATTCTGTCAATCTTTTTCCCGTTGTCTCGTCCACTCAAACACAACGATGACGTATGAGTCATTTCAAAACGAAACATCATGTCACAACCAAAGTGCCTTTATGGTTATGTCAAAGTCTGTATGAGTCAATTTCCAACATTTCATCGTCAGAGTCAATATGGATTCAATAATCCAAATTAATACTATAGTGATTTACATTTCACTAAATTGACTCATTAGTCTCTCTAAAGTATGTTTCCTTCCAAATACATTAGTGACTATAAAAGATGCAATCAATTACATTATCATCACAGTCAGGCTCCACATGATATCCATTTGCATGGGTTTCTTTGGAATTTAACAAGGTGTGATTATCTCTCGGTACATATAGAGATTTTGTGACGTCTTTGTTCTATCTTGAAAACAAATTGTTGAGAAGTGTTGCGCTCGATGATCCAATCCTCGTAGTCACAATATAAGGAAATAGTTCAACAACTAGTTTAAATTCCTTAAAGCTAGTGGAAGAAAAACAACTATGAGTTAGACATTTGGGTCTTGAGAGTTTTAATAAGTGGTGTGGCCTTATTACGTAATAAAAGTGGGATTCAACTCAAGTACTTTAGATTGAATATATATCACGTTTCACCCAATATATCTCAAGTGCTTTAGAGAATTTATGTCTCGTGTTTTCATTCCATAGGTGCAAATATTGGATCTAGTTCAACTGAATAAGATAGTCAATTGTCCCGGCAAAGTTCTTGTTGCCATTAAAGTTGATGTGAAAATTGGTTGCTACTATGATACACACATTACATTGTATATCAACACCTATGACCAGGTGCATTTCCAACTCTTTCATTTATGATGGGAGCTAGAATTACATCTTAGCTTCATCCCATATTCAGCTGATACCCGTACTTTGGTGTCATTACTACTGGGGAAAAATACATCTTTCTCTCATGATATATATGTCCCTTTTCACATGCTTTATATGAGTCATTACGTCTAACCCTTATTACTTCGGGGTTCTTTCCATTTTCAATTTTGCTACATTTAGCTTAATTTGAGAAATTTCTTTATCTCAATAGGCCAAGAGAATCTCACTACACATGTCAACCAATTACTTTAGGTTGAATAGATTACTAAAGATAGTTCTCTTGTTGTCATATTTCAACATATACTGGTTCGTTAGTATCATGGATGAAGTAGAGAAATGGAAATTTTCTGACTCATATCATCTTTTATGAGTTCTTCCACAAAATTTGGAATACATGTGATTTTATTTGCAACGTATCTTTTGAAAATACCGACTCTTAATAGTCAATCCAGTGGATTGCATCCCACGGAACATTTCAAATTTGGGAAGAAAATATTAAGTACAAAATAATGGTGTTCAAGTACTTCTAAACCCCAAATAAATACATTGGAATTGAGTTGGTACAACCAATTAAACAAAAGACACCATTCAACTATAGACAATATCATATTCAAGAGAATAAAATAACACTAAAACCAAAACTCTTAATGGTCGAGATAAACAGTCATAGTTTAAGTTGACCGTTTATATGATATGGACTTATCTTAAGACAAAGAAAAACAGAACTAGGCATGTTCTAAAAACAAATAAATAGATAAGCCCAACAAATATTCAATGTAAAAACCCACATTAGTTGGTTACATACCTCTATTTTTGGTTCCCGCTATATATAGACAGAAACGGAACAGCTTTGGCCGCGCACATCCCTTACAGTTCTAGAATAGAACAGGCTCGGCATAGGATGGCAACCCGGAACAGGACAGGACAGGACCGCACCCAGAGTAGGACAGGAATAGGACTGCACCCGGAGTAGAGGCTGGAACAGGTTTGGGAACCTTTCCTCTTCTTTTCCTAGATGATGAACAAACAGACGGGATCTCGGAAAAAGCTAAGAGATTTTCTTCCACAAGTTAAACCACATACAAACAAATTAGTGTATGTGCAATATAATCCAATCAACCCATCAGTACAAATCAAAATCAGCGGATTTTTACTAAATTAAAATCAGTCCAATTCCAATTCAGTACAATACGAATTTCCTCTCCTCCGTTAAAAAATTAAATCAATATCAGCAGATTTCCTCTCCTCCGTCGATTAAAAATAAATTATAATTAAAATAAAAATTAAATTAAATTAAATATGTCAAAATCAAAAAGGAAGAGAGACACTTAGCTTAACGATTGATTCCACAATTTCCTTGATGTAAAATCCGAACACCCCCTTTTTTTTCGAACAACCTTTGAACATCTTTTACAGAGATAAAAGAAATTAGAAGGAACAATGGAGATTTCCGAATACGTATTGTGGATATGTGATTCGATGATAACCCAAAAGTGCTTCCTTTAGTGATTTGATAATAACCCAAAAAAAATAAAATCAAAATCCATTGCCGCGAGGTTAGAGCTCGTGCTGATAACGTTTTGTAGTATAAAAGATAGGGAAAGAGAACGAGAAGGATTCTATATTAATCATCGTTATTAGGTTACATGGATATAATACATGTATATACATGGAGATGGTAAAACCAAAAGACATCTGTTTTGGGCCGCACATCTATGGGTTGTAAGCCCTACAACAAAGTATTTATTATTTATTGGTGGAAAATGTACAAAATAGTCCTAGTACGAAAACATCCTACTATTACAAACTATTAACAAAATGATTGTACTTCTGCTAGGAAGAGAGTTAAGTGGTGACTCACAGTTATATATGTTAATGAAATTACCTATGTGTCCTTCCTATTTATCCATCCATACACAATTTTAACTTTTGCTTTTGATTATAATTTTTCTTTGACAGTGATGCTATTTGTAGGTGGTGGTGTCGCCGTTTACATATCGTTACACCCCATTCAAGATCGTAAAACCGCATTCAGGTTCGTTACACCGCATTCAGGATTGTTACACCGCATACAATCAAAGGGTTCACCGCTTCCCTTGTGGGGTTTAACGGAGATTCTTAAGCTTCCATCACCGCCACCACCGCTTCATCACCACCACCTCAACCAATTAATTAACTAGAAAGAGTATTTTTGAGAAGTGTTTTTTTCCAGAAAAGATAACAACGTTTTATTCAAAAATGTTAAGTAGGATTGAAAAAGATCATTTTATAAATGAATTTGAGAAGGATGATAATTTTATAAACAAATTACAAAAAAAATATGACCATTATGTAACTCGCCCTTTGTTTTTTTACCAAAATCAATATAAATACGTCATACGTCGAAATCAGTTAAGCGATCAGTAATCATAGAATTTGCACCCCACCCTCTCTCACATATACACTTGTACCCAATAATATTTCATGTATTTTTAAAACAATCAAGGTTGCATCACTCGTGTAAAATAATAACAACAATAATACTCCTAAAGAAAAAAGAGAATCTTCTGGCTAACTTTGTTTAAAGATCATCATATCATGATAATAAACTTTTTACTTTAGTACAAGTATTTCTTGTGCCTCTGCCAAAGCATATTAAAAGACAAAAGAAGGTTCTTTAATTTTGTTGGGTGGTGCACCTAGAATTAAACATAAGAGATCAACCTGATTCCCTTTCTCTTGCATGCTATTTTTATGATCCTTACATAGAGGGAAGGAAAGGAAGATATATTAGACTTGCAGGTAACATATCCATCTTTGTTTAATTGGTTTCCCAATTTATTCTGATTTAGGCAAGTGTTTTCATGAAACCCTTCTATATTTTGAGTATGATTAGATAATAGATACTTTTGATCAAGTGTTTTAGTCTATCTCAGATGTGGGTTTTTTGAGTTACGGATTTTCATGATCATATTTTTAAACTTCTTGATCTGTTCATATTCTTTGTGGTAATTCTCTTTGATTGACACGAATTATGCAGGTTTTGTTTTTATTTTGTTGTTTTCATTTGCCCTAGATATATGATTTATAGGGGATTTCATCGATAGTATATCTTTAGGGTAAGGTTTGTGATCATTTGTATGGACATAAAAAATTCTACATATATTCGATTTGTAATGGTTTAAGAAGGATTTTCCTAGAAGTCAATGGACTACACTACAATTATGATGTGTTTCGCCAAGTTTCTAAATTTATAGTATCTTATGTTCTATTTGCAGCTAATAAGATACTAATCTTTGTAACGTTTTGTAGTTTTCACCTTTGTTCGCGAATGGGTTCAGAAGCTCCTTCGGGCGTAACAGTCCACGTGACAGGATTTAAGAAATTTCATGGAGTTGCAGAAAATCCAACTGAGACAATTGTGAGCAACTTAAAAGAGTTTGTGAACAAGAAGGGTATGCCGAAAGGCCTTGTTCTTGGGAGTTGCAATGTTCTTGAGACTGCTGGGAATGGAGCTCTTCTTCCCCTCTACGAGACACTGAATTCAGCACTGATTAAGCCGAATTCTGAATCTTCCAACTCAGGGCAAGTTATCTGGGTAAGAGCATTTTAAGTTTTTATTACTATAAGCTCGATTAAGTAGAGATAGATGGTATTAATTCCAAGATAAACGATAATGAAAATCATCTAAATTACGGGATGGATTAGCGAGTTTGAATTGTACTTAATTTGAAAGTGTGTGTAGAACTCTTGAATAAGACTACTTCTGTTTCCACCTCGCAATTTCACACCTGAACTGCCATTGAGAGTTCACATGATATTTAGAAAATCTATTTGAACAATACCCAATCACTGTTCGTTGACTCTGTAGCTAATCAGCTAGGTGGCTTTACATAGTTTAACATTTTTCCTTTTTCGAAATTAAAAATCTTGGTATGAGTGAAGAGGTTAGATTCATCTAATTCTACAAGAGTTTAATATGTATTCAGCTTTAAACTATTGATATTGTAACCTTTTCTTGTCGCCAGTTTGGATTCTCTTTTTTTTTGGTAAATAAAACTACAGATCCTGTACTTAACTCAATTTGTCGCCAGTTTGGAGTTATACTGTAGTAGTTAATCATTGCGTGCTTTCTAAAACTTGTTCCGCAGGTTCATTTTGGTGTTAACAGTGGTGCATCAAGGTTTGCCATTGAGCGTCAAGCAGTCAATGAAGCTAATTTCCGCTGCCCTGATGAGCTTGGATGGAAACCTCAGGTAAGTTATGAGGATTTCCATATGGATGTATTTTTTTAACTTAAGTTGCATAGCATTTTGTGATTTTATTGAGTTTGTTCGAGTGTTGTACTTGCAGAAACTACCAATCTTTCCTGTTGATGGAGCTCTTTCACGAACAAGAGAGGTACATGAATGCATCTCTATCATAAAGTGTTGCATAATCTACTTGCTAGGGTTAAAATATATCTGCTTCACAAGTGATAGTTGATTTAGGGGTCATGTTCTCAAGTATTACAAATTAAAATTTAGCTTCTTTTTAACTGATACTTTCAATATTAAGGTACCTTTGTTTTTAACCTCTGAAATCGAGGTGGTGAGCCTGATTGCAAACTTTGAGACATTCCAAATTGAGAAACTCGCCCAAAGTCGGAACAGGAACCACTGAATGGGGGAGCATTTCTTCTCATAACTAGCCTTTGGAATACTAGTGTTTCCAATCCAAGCACTTATGGATTCCTCGACACTAGTTCAAAGAAAAAAAAATAGTGTCTGGAGATCAGCTCCTTTCACCAAGCTTGGCTGTAAACAAAATAATTATATCCCCTTTTGGATTTCTCACCTGGATAATTTGACTTGACGAATTATTAAACTAGACTTCTTGAACCTCATCTACATTTGAGAAACACTAAAGTAAAATTTCTCTAGTTTAATATTCTATCATGTGCATCGAAGATTGTCCAGAAAATGATTTGAATTTATGCAACTTTTATCTATATAGTTGACGGAAACTGTTAGATATATCAACCATAAATGTTTTGTGTAACAATTCCCTGTTGATAACACAGACGACACTTCCAGCTGAGGAGATTACCAAAGCATTGGCAAAGATGGGCTATGACGTGATAACCTCCAATGATGCAGGTCGGTTTGTATGCAATTACGTGTACTATCATTCTCTTAAGTTTGCCGAGCAATATGGGATTAAATCTTTGTTTGTACATGTTCCTCTTTTCTTGACTATCGATGAGGAGACCCAAATGCAATTTGCTGCATCTTTATTGGAAATACTTGCATCCTTATATTAAAGATCCGATTATCATTTTAGTTTCCAATTTGAAAAAAGAAGAAGAAAAAACTATTCTCATGGAATACTGTTGTACAACATCTGAATGGCCTGTTACCCTATGACACCCAGTGGTTATGTGGTGCTCTGAAAATGAAAGGCAGTTCATGTATATCGCAAGCATAGCCCAAAACAGAGGTTTTAATTATTTGTTGTACCTGTGTGTTATTGATGGTGAAAAACTTTTACTTTTATGTGCTAATAAACATGTGATTGTTCATGGTGATGCTATTTGTTTCGGTTCCTTTTCGAGTTAGAACATATCTCATTGCTAACAAAGAATGAACCAATACTGACCTCAATTAGAAACACTTCTTAACTGATTGTTATTTTGTTCATACTGTTTTAGCTTTTTGTTGACCATCCAAATACCTTCTTAACTTGAAAGTTCACAAGTCTTGATGAGCTAGGTGTATGAATCTAAACCCCTCACTTCCAGATCGATATAACCTTACGAAAGACTAGAATTGTTTGGAACTCTTTTCCCAGCAGATCAGCAAAAAAAGAAGAAGAAAAAAGAAATTCAGTGATCCAATTTCGTAACAAAGTCGTCCTGAATCCTGATTTTATGCTTGCATCCCTATAATGATGAATGCTTTTATTTCATCAATTGTGGTCGATCACGAATATTTCATTGATAAAGTGAGTAAAACAGTGTTCGACTTCATTAGTTGAGAGTTTTGAGACGTGTAATGTGTGTTCTTGACACCCACTCTCTTGGCCCATCATCTAGAAATTTGATGATCTTTTTCTCCGTTGAAATTCTAAACTTTTGATGAACTTGCTGACAGTTTTATGAAGATCTCAGCTTTTGATTTAGTTGCAAATGGATTGTACATTTCTCTAGTTACCCTAAATCTGTTAGATTTGTAAATAAACACCACATGGGATTACATCCTTGTTAAACCAAATAATTGGATTACATTATTTCACTATTAGTATTATCGTATCCATTTTACATGTCCACCTCCAGTTTGCACTTGTTACCATCAACAACGAGCCAGTATTGTACGACATTTGGAGATATTCAATTCCAAAACGCCTCACTCCCAAACCCATAACTTAGCACAAGAGCTTCATTTTTGAACCAATTTTATAGTCTACTCATAATTCGTACATATTTTCTTTTCTTATTTCGAAGAATTTATTTGTTTGCAAGTCTACCACCTCCTCAAATGAGTCACCCTGACAACTTGGTGACACATTATCATGATGAGATTGCGGTATATGACAATATGTACTGCATCAACTTAAAGGAGCAGAAAACTGAGTAACAGAATTAGTTATTTACCCACTACAAGATTTTGCAGTGATTTTTTTTTTTTTGTTGTTGTTAGGCCAATTCTTATGGGAATGAACAAACCCATTTGTTTGTTGAGCCAGGTGGATGGTCAAACAGGTTTCTCCACTATGGAACAGCAATCAGCGAATGAACATCAATCAGCGAATGAGCTAAGGATACACACCAGCGTGCGAAGGATAAACGCCGGCGTTGGAAGCACAAGCGCTGGCGTTCGAAGTATAAACGCGGCGCGCGAACATAGAACGCTGGCGTTTGTAGCAAAAACGCCAACGGGTAGTTTTTTTAAAATTCAAAATTCACTTTTTACCTCTATGAATTATCATCATCTTCAAACAATTCACTCACACCAAAATTCACTTCTCTTGAATTTTCTCTTCTAAAATCTATTTCAATTTTTTAGTTTTTTGTTGGTGAAATGACTGAAAAGGCGATCACACTTTTTTGCGATGCAAAACTTGAAGCTGCTGTTTCTAAGATATGTGGGAGTTTGAAAAAGATTGAAAATTGTAAGAGGGAAGTGCAAGTTTTAGAAGTTGCTCCAAGAAAATGTTCTGCTAAAAGGCAAAGAAGAGCTCCAGTTTTGAAAGTTAACAACAAAAATTTCAAAAACAAAGGCGAAACTGTCAAAGAATGCGTTGAATGGAAGATACGTCAAATGAAGATAAACAGGAGGCCAAAACTTGTACTTGATTTTTATTAAAGTTGTTTAATACTTTTTATTATTGTCTAAGTTTATATCTTGTAAAAGAATTGACAGTAATATCAATGAATGAAAATATTTAGATTTTAAAATAGATTTCCACTTCAGATTAAGCGAAATTTATTACAATTTAAACTTGCAAATAACATCAAACTACATTTTAATAAACCACAACAAAAATATAAAACTACATCAAATCCAGCGACATTCGCTTTGTAGAGTTCATAGCATTCAAAATGCTTAAACTCTCTTCCGCTTTCTTCAGTAAACTTGGTCTGAGCGATGGTTTTATGTAAAACAGATTGAAAACGAGCACGCAATCGACGAACATCTCGGTTTCCTGGGTTTCCCGTTAGTGAGACGAACATTGAAAAAACGTTCTCCCAAAAAGAACCGTCTTGAAAGCCCATACCAGTGATTACCCTATGAAAAAAATATGCTTTGCATATAGTTATATCCTCTTCTTCAGTAAACTTGGGACCACGATTTCTAACAAACATTTCTGCAGAGTGAGAGAGATTAAGAGTTTTAGAAAAAAATAAGAAGAAGAAGATGTGTTTTTGGAGATGGGAAGAATGGAATTTATAGGTCGAGAAAGAAAATCGAGTCGTTGGAAATTTAGTCATTGGCGTTTGTAGTAAAACCGCGCGGCTTTACTACAACCGCTCGTTTGAATTACCATAGGAGTTGGCGTTTGTAGTAAAACCACGCGACTTTACTAAAACCGCCCGTTTGAATTACCAACGCCTATTTTTTTGTTATAAATACAGCACTAGGTTTTATTCTCAACCAAACCAACAGATTTCTTTCTCAACATCCAGCATGTTTTCTAAAGGAAAAGCGAAGCAAATATTATGTGTCGAAGCAAAAGAGGTTTGTCCATTATGTTTCATGGATAACCACAGTCTTATGCAATACCTTTGGATGTATTCAAAGTGTCCGCGGGAAGGTTGTTCACGCATCATAATGGTGATTGAATCACAACCGGAAAAGCTCAGGTATTTGCAGTGTCAAGATCCCAACTGTCCAGAGGAACCACATATGCTAGATGATGCTATGAAGATTAAAAAAGAAAAAGAAAAAAAAAGATTGCAACGCTCTGCAAAAACTTCAAACTTAAAGCCAAATTGAAGAAGGAGTTATTACACTGCAAGCATTGTGGATATGAAGATCACGAATACAAACATTGTCCACAGAGAATCAGTGGATGCTCAAAGCCCGGTTGCAATAATTTTACGCATTTGCGGACTTCTTCTTCTGAAGACACATATGGAAGGCATTTCTGGGAATGTCCTAGGTGTTTTTTGGTGGAGTGGGCTGATTGAAGTTGAAGGACAAATCGATTCACTATGGTATTATGTTATTTAGTTTGATTTTTATTTTGTGTTATTACGATTATTTAAAACCAAACATGTGGATGTCTTCACATTTGCACCATCAATATCATAAGTAATTTAAAATTTTCCTGGATTAAACATTGCACCACCAATCTCATAAATAAAAACATACTGCATTGAACAACCACATCATACATGAGAATAAAAGAAATACATTAGATTAAAACAACTACTACATAGGCGTCAATTATCGGCGGGTGGTGGAATTCCTAGGACGATGTAGGGATCGTATTTGTTGAGCACCCTAAGAATGTTGAAACAAGCATGGAAGTCGAAAGAACGACCGCCGTGAGATACTGCCCACATCGCTAGAGTTATGGGTTCCACTTCATGTTCGGCTTCACCGTTGAGCTTATTTTTGTGATTCTCCATTAGTAAAGCGATGAACTCCGATACGTGACTACTAATTGAACTAAAACGATGCGACAATAAGTGAGAATAACGCCCATTAGTGTTCCCTGTTTCAGCGGTGAACATTCTATAAACTTTCTCCCAGAAAGTCAATGTCGATTCGACTACATTACTGAAGACAACATCTTGTGTGTGAAAAACTAAGGAACTACAAATAGTTAAATCCTCTTGTTGAGTGAATCTAACACCACGAACTCTGGGAGGCGTTTTTGTAGATGATTTGAGAGTGAAGAAATGTGTAGAATGTGTGAATTTAGAGTTGAAATGAGGAGTATTTATAGAACTCAAAAACTAGAGCCGTTAGATCACAAGAGTTTTCAGCCGTCCAGATTCAGCCGTTGGCGCTTTTATGAAAAACGCGGCGGGTTTATTAAAAACGTTGGCGTCTGAAGTAACATCGGGCGTTGGAAAGACAAGTGCCAGCGTTTTTGGATCAAACGCCAGTGTTGGTCTCAAGCTCGCCCGTCTTTATTTTAAGCGCGCGCTACATGTTCCATCTCATTTAACAAACCAATCCATTTTTCATGTTTGTTGAGTCCATAGTGGGAGCAAGATCAACAAACTTCAAGTTTGTTGAGTCCATAGGAACTGCTCTTATAACTAGGTTAGACAAACTAGAATGACCCGATTCATGCTATGGGATCCACACAAAAATATACTCCACTAACTGAAGAGTCTTTCAGCCTTTTTGCTACTGCAAGATGTAATTTTCAAAGTAAAAAGTTTATGCCTTCCCTTTTTTTTACTTTAATTTTTACCCAGTCTGTCGTTTCTTTTTCTTCCTTTCTGATTTGCTTTTCTGCAAGAGAAGAAACTTCTTCTTTTTTATTAGTAAGAAACTTCTCCGCTTCATTTTCTTGATTTCTTCCAGAGGATTTTGCAGTTGTACTGACCAGATTCTCTTCCCCCCCTCAAATTCTGGATTTTATAGAGTTTCCAAGTTCTAACCTAACTTCAAAGTTTAAACCATAATAAAAAAACAACGACCAAAACTGTAATCTGAACTCGGCCCATTTTTCTCTCTAGTCTCTGCCAATCATGACTTTTACACATGTTCGTAATAATCTTGGAGATCGACAGTGTAATGGAATTGATATGATCCTATTCATTTGGCATTCATTAGAAAAACAAATACAAATGACAAACAATAGAAATCAAATTAATTAAAGGAGTTTTTGGGTTGATATCCAAGGACCACCACAACTTCAATGATTTATAAAAAAATCTGTAGCATACAGAACATGCATCTTACTTTTACTGTTGCCTAAAATGCATTGTAGGCAGAGCAAGGGAGGTCGATCAGAGAGACGACGGTTTTATGGCACTCATTCATGAGATTTACAAGGAAAACTAACTCCGACTTTGGAAAAGATCAGCTAAAACGTAAAAAAATAATCATTACTATTAGAAATGTGTAATCACTGTGTGTTTCATAGAAATGGAGTGAACACTTAATGATTTCGCGGAAAATAAATCCAAATATAAAAGAAAAATTCTATAGTGAATAATGGTTTTTCGTTGACCAAAAATAAATTACTGTGCGTTTTCCTTGAATTCCAAAAAAAAAAAAAAAAAAAAAATTGTTAACACCTCGTCAAATATCATCAGTCATCCGATTGCTACTGCTACAGTGCTACATAATTGAAAAAACAAAACTCGAATAAGTAAAAAGAGAAGGAAACATAAGACAAAAGGGAACAAAAGAGATTGCACGAGCTAAAAGCCGAGAAGGTCGTTTTTGGTAGTCCTACAACTTCTTTTTGATAGAATTTTCTGATGGAATTATGGAACTATACAGTATAAACAAACAAGTACAGTCAAGGAGAAAATGGTTCGTTGCTTGTTTCATGACAAAAACCTTTGCGAATTAGCTGAAAACTCCACATACATATGCCAATTGCCGACGTATGTAGAGTTAGTTTTGTTCAATGTTTTCAAATGCGTTAAGGGGAAGCAGCGCAGCGCCTTGCTCAAAACGGTACGCGTCTGTTGAAAATTGAAACTCTTATTAACAATCACAGTTTCATCAGACAGCCTGAATGTTCGTTGGAGATCAACAGACCTCTCCGGCGAATGCAATTTTCCGTAAAATACTTATGATTGTTAAAACCTCTGAAATTGAAACCAAATTTCCCCCAGTGTCGTGGCAGTTTCCTTCTATGGTATTGCGCATGTCTTCGCCAACTAAGGGTCCTAGTAGAACTGATAGTACGTTGTCAAGGGTCCCTAGTTGAACCTAGATATTAAGGGTCGTAATCGAACAAACTCCGAGATATCAACATGTGGCCAATATAATGACCACCACGTCCGTGTTAGTCTGCTACTGTGCTACCATGTGTATGGCCCAGTTCTGGCTTCGAGCCAAAATGAAGCACAAATAAACTGGTCGGTAGTAAGTCGTGGTATTTACTTTTTTTTCTTTCTCCGGATAATTTCACTTTTGCTCTAATCCGACTAATTAACATGCCTACTTAGAGATGGCAGATACTTGCGATCTATAGGAGTTGTAGGTTTCGAAACAGTTGAGAAAGAGGTAATGATATTGATTAAAAACAGTCATTATTACAGAGAGATGATTAGCCTTAAATAGGCTATCATTAGAGATGTGGGAATGTTACAGGCACACACACATCTCACACACACTATAACATAGAGTCAAGTCAACAGTTGTTGACTTGACTTACACTATCTAATACACCCCCTCAAACTGTTAAGGGCTAACAGACAGAACAGTTTGAACTAAAACAAAAACAGTAAAACAAACAAGAGAAGTACAACTGATGAAAAACAATAAGTCTTCAAAAAAAAAAAAAAAAAAATTTTTTTGCAGAAGTATCAATCTTTAAGTAGCTGTAGAAGTACCAGAAGAGTGACTGACATCCATCAAAGACTGCAACAATCTTGAGAAAGTAGGAAAACAGAGGCCTTTGGTGTAGATATCAGCTAGCTGCTCTTGACTGGATATGTGCTGAAGTTTAAGAAAACCATTCTCCACCAACTCTCTGATAGTATGGTACTGGATCTCTATGTGGTTTGTCCTAGCATGAAAAACAGGATTAGATGCTAAGGACAGAGCACTTGTATTGTCACAGAAAAGCAAAGATGGAGTTGAAACTTTAATATGCAATTCAGATAGCAAGTCAGCTAGCCATTTTAACTCTGCAGAGGCAACTGACAAACACTTATATTATGCTTCAACAGAAGACTTTGAAACAGTTGGTTGTTTCTTGGAAGACCAAGAAACTAAATTTGAACCCAAAAAGACTGCGTATCCTGATGTTGACCTTCTTGTATCTGGACAACCTGCCTAATCTAAATCTGTATATGCCTTCAACATGTTCAAACTACCCTTTTTCAAAGTCACACCAAGACCAATTGTACCCTTCAAATATCTAAGAATTCTTTTAACTAACTGTAAATGGACATCAGTTGGTGAATACATGAATTGAGACACGTAATTCACACCAAAACAAATATCTGGCCTTGTGACTGTTAAGTATTGTAGACTACCAACAATAGTTCTATAATCACTGACATTATCCAACTTAATACCATCATGCAAAGAAACTCTAGCACCTTTTGTAACTGGAGTATCACAAGGCTTACAATCAAGCATATTAGCTTTAGATAACAACTCTAAAGTATATTTCTTATGTGTCAGAACAATAGAATCAGAGGACCTCACAACTTCAATACCCAAAAAATAGCCTAACTCCCCTAATTCTTTCATTGCAAATTCTTTCTTAAGAGAAGTAATCAAATTATCAACAAGTACAGAGGAACTACCAGTTACCAAAATATCATCAACATATAACAGAAGAACAATCATTCCATGCTGAGAATATAAGACAAACATTGAATTATCTGAAATAGCTTTCTTGAAACCATAAGTATGAAGAAAAGAGCTGAACTTATGAAACCAAGCTCTGGGTGCTTGTTTCAAACCATACAAGCTCTTCTTAAGATGACAAACATAATTGGAAGGATAATATGGATTTATAAATCCCTGTGGCTATGACATATATACATCTTCATCTAAAAATCCATGTAAGAAAGCATTACTTACATCTAATTGCTTTATCTGCCAATTATAAGCTAAGGCCATACACAGAACAACCCTAACTGTGGTTGACTTAACAACATGACTAAAAGTCTCATTGTAATCAATGCTATCTTGTTGGTCATATCCTTTTGCTACCAACCTAGACTTTAATCTATCAATAGTTCCATCTGGCTTCTGTTTGATCTTGTAAACCCATTTTGATCCCAAAATATTCATGTGTGGTTCTGGAGCTACATAGTCCCAAGTATCATTATTCTTTAAAGCTACATACTCATCCTTCATAGATACTTTCCACTTAGGATCAGTCATTGCTTGCTTAAAAGTTTTAGGCTCAGTAACTGTAGTTAATAAGGATGCATAAGAAGTTGAAATAGGATACTTCATAGAAACATGATATGGAAAAAAAATTGGTTTTGAAATACCTTTTTGAGCTCTAGTGATCATAGTAGTAGATGGAGCAACAATATCAGTACTAGAAGGAACTTCAATAGGTAAAGCATTTAAAGTAGAATCAGAACAGGAAGAATTAGTGAAATAAAACTGAGATTCATCAAAAATCACATTTATTGAAATGTAAGACTTTTTATTAATAGGATTATAACATTTATAACCCTTATGTAAGGAACTATAACCTATAAAAACACTTTTGACGGTTTTAGGTGACAGTTTATCACTTCTGGCATGAGCTAAATGAGGATGGCAAACAGAGCCAAAAACTTTGAGAAAAGCATAATCTGTAACAGAACCAAATAAAACATCAAAAGGAGATTTATAATTCAAAATCTTTGTAGGTGTCCTATTAATAAGATAAGTTACTGTTAAATAGGCATCATACCAGAAATCTTTTGGACAAAAAGCATTAAACAACAAAGTATTCCTCATTTCAGTAATGTGCCTATGCTTCCTTTCAGCTAGACCATTTTGTTCTGGGGTTTTAGGACAAGAAATTCTAATATGGATTCCACTTTTCTCAAGAATGACTTTGAATGGTCATTTAACTAACTCAGCAACACCATCTATTTGAAAAGATATGATTTTTGTAGAAAACATATTTTCAGTATGAGTTTTAAAATGAGTAAAACACTGAGTAGCATCTGACTTTAGTTCCATTGGATAAATCCAATTAAATCTACTATAGTCATCTATAAAAAAATATAGTATCTATAACCATTCAAAGAAGGAATTGTTGGTCCCTACACATCATAATGAATGAGAGATAATGGTTTATGTTCTTGAGAGTCAGATAACTGAAAAGGCAATCTTTTACTTTTAGCAAGCTGACAAGGATGACAAAGATAAGAAGATTGAGGAGTAGTGGAAATAATGTGTTTGGTAGAACATAACTTCTGAACTATTTGATTGGAGGGATAACCTAGTCTACTATGCCATATATGAGAAGGAGCAGAAATAGCAGCAGACAAACAAAAAGCAGAAGATGGCAAAACAGAATTATGAATAGGATATAGATTATTAACTACAGTGCCATGAGCAAGCAAAACATGAGACCTTATATCCATAATTTCATTGCCAGTAGGAGTGAGCTTAAAATAACAATGATTATCCCTTGTAAACTTAGCTATGGAAAGAAAATTATGTTTCATATCAGGAACTAGTAACACAGTGTTTAGCCTAAAACTAGTTTTAAGTGTCTGAATAGTAGAAGTTCCAGTAGAAGTAATAATAAGAGACTTACAATTTCCTACTTGCACCTTCTCCTTGCCTCTATAACCAGAAGTATTTTGAAGTAGTTTTAGGTGTCTGAATAGTAGAAGTTCCAGTATAAGTAATAATAAGAGACTTACCATTTCCTACTTGCACCTTCTCCTTGCCTCTATAACCAGAAGTATTTTGAAGTACGTTTTCATCTCCTGTCATATGTGCAGTGTCACCAGAATCATCAAGCCATTGAGGAGCTTCATAATTAGATGCACCAGAAAAGCCTATATATTCACCCATTGAATTAAAAGAAGATTGTTGTTGTACCACATTAGCTGACACATTTCCTGAATTAGAACTTGATGCATACTGGGGTGGATAGTATCTAAAATGGCACCTGCTAGCAAAGTGAACTTTCTTTCTACAAATCTGACATTCCACTTGTGAATAATCTCTTCTTATATTCCCAACACCAGAATTACCATCAAAAGAACCATTAGACCTAGAATTTGTCATATTCTTGTTATTGTTGAAGTTTCCATTTCCGTAATTCTTGTTATTATTGTAACCATTCCCTGAATTCTTTCCTCTTCCTTTACCATTTCCATTACCAAAATTACCATTCTTAGAATAAAAGCCAGTGAGATTTTGAGCATCAAAGACTAAGCCAGAGTCTTGTTGTTGGTCAATGAGTCACTGCTCATGATTGAGTAATCTAGGCTTAATTTCAGCAAAAGTGAAAGGAACTTCTCGATTTTGTGCAGAGATAACAAAATTATCATACTCCCTTCCTAAGTCATTCAGCACATACATGACTAAATCTGATTCACAAACTTTTTCTCCAATTGCAGCCAAAGAATCAGCAATTTCTTTTAAATTTTGAAGATAGACAAGGATAGTTGAATTACCTTTCTTGCAACCATGTAGCTGATTCCGCAACATTCCCTTTCTAGCCAGAAATTGGTTCTTAAAACTAACTTCAAGATAAGACCATATCTGATGTGCAGTTGACAAACCCAACACATCTCCAGAGACATAAGGAGTAAAAGTAGCCTTCAAGCAGCTCATAACAAAAGAATCCACCTTCTTCCAGTAAACCCATTTAGGATTGAGACTAAGAACTCCATTAATCAAAATTTGTTTTGCAGGCTCTACTTCTTCTCCATTAACATACCCAAACAAAGATGTAGAATATAAAATCGACTCAAATTGATCACGCCATAGAAGAAAATTTGTTAAAACAAAATTTCCAAAATTAGAAAAGGGCATAGTAAAATTACCATCAGAAGCAACGGAAGTAGATGCCATATTACGTCGTCTTGTGTAATTACTGACATCAATGAATTATTGAACTAAAACCAAGAACTGTGATGGTGTTCTTGATTTGAAATCTTGATCTAAAATTGATTTTGTAGAAAAGATGGATAGGTATTGAATCAAAAAATTGTATGGAAAATTATATAAAAGATTCAATGACTCTGTTGTTATAAATTGTTGAAGAAAAGTTGTATTGCAGATGAAAAACTATGGTCTCCGGATCGAACCGAATGATACCATGAGAAAGAGGTAATGATATTGATTAAAAACAGTCATTATTACATAGATATGATTAGCCTTAAATAGGCTATCATTAGAGATGTAGGAATATTACATGCACACACACATCTCACACACACACACTACAACACAGACTCAAGTCAACAATTGTTGACTTGACTTACACTATCTAATAACGGTGACATGTATTTAGGGAGCATAATCACCATAGTATTTAAGGGTGTAAAATTTCTCGTCCCGACATATTTATAAGCGCATCACTCCAAAATTTGAGCACAACACGGTATACGTAGTATATAACCTAGCATTACGAGGCACATCACGACAGTTTTGTTTGCGGTGCCGTACCAGATTAATCGACACATTATCAGCATATCATATGGCATAAGTAAGCAACTTGCACATCACAATATAGTACCATGGACAACACAACATGCTAAGAAAGCATGGCACGTACGGTACACGTACAGAACAACATAACACGCCATATTTAATGCACATTTCATAAAAAAATCATTGTTGTAGCCCATCATTGGTTGTTTGTAGCCCATCATCAGTCGTTTTATTTTTGTTATGTTAACTAACTAGAAATAACTCGTGTCGTAACGGCATTGGTTAAGACCGAACCAATATTACGTGTAACACGATTTTAATAAATTGGTAGTAATTTTATTAAAAAAATAAATAGTCTAAAGAGCATGGAGAACTATATCTTATCCATGTTTCTTTGATGAGTTGTCATAAGACAATTAGGAAAACTATGAACATTTCATCCCAGTGTTTACAATTCCTTTGAATGCAATCAACGGGCGAATACATTTTGTTAATGCTGGAGACATTATGTGGGCTCAGGCTACTTATTTATATTGGTGGAATAGAGAATGCAATGTATTAAAAGTTAAATATACTAGGAATATAAAAGTTTGCAAGAGATAATAACACAACCTAAAAACAACGACAACATAATTAATTAGCATGCTTAAAATCATCATGTATATAGCTAGATGTAACCGGCTATGTAATGAGCGATTATTTTCCTTTACGCTATGTATGACGTCTTTTGAATACTCATGTCATATACGTGCGTACTTACTGAAACGAACTGTATTGCACACGAGTAGTCATACCACGACCTTCTTCTATTAAAACAATTCCTACATGATCAAAGCTTAGATAAGTATATTCTTAAAAAAGAAATAAAATTTGTTAAACTAAGATTTTCTAAATGATTTTAGAAAAATTAACTTACTTTTTAAATTTTAAATATTTTTATTTTACATTTAAAGGATTTTCCATAAGTATATAGAGTTTTTATAAAAAAAATAAAACCCACATTTACAATATAAAATAAGTGGAATACTCGAATAAATGTCAATAACGTTATTAATTTGGGACTTGTATATGTTGAAGACCTAATGATTAGTTTTAAGTCGTTTGAGTTATGAGGTGATGCCAAAGTACATAAATACCCTACTTTTGATATGCTGAGGAAATCCACCATAGGTTAGTCACTATTTATATATTTATTTAAATATTTATACTTTTTTGTAGATGAAGAATACAATGGAAAAATCAAATAATGAGATAATTAAAGCTAATGATCTTTATTTTTATTTATTTTCTTTCATATTCAATTTTATTTAAGATCTAATTATGTGGGAATCCAGTCAATGCAAAACCATAATGAAAAGAGGTTACAACTCTTACATCCTTCGGATGTCTTTGGGGGTGAGTCTGGGATGGTCAGATACAACGTTTGTCTATCAAAATGTTATCCGACCGTCCAAGACTCAAAAATCCCTTCTGTTTTGTATTATAGACTAGAAATAACCCGTGACGCAACGGAACGGCATGAGACTGAGTAATTTTTGGTTATCATATTTATAATAATTATTACAAACTATGATAAGATTTATTTTGACCCATGAGAACTTGTAACTATGAAAATCTTATATATTTCTCATCCATAAACTTATAAGTTTTAGTTTCACTTGCAATTGAGTAAAATAGTAATTATTGATAAAAATGCTAGGTAAATTGTTCTATAGCGCCCTAAAATAATAATTTTTAGTCGATCCCCAAAGATTGATAGTCTTTGATATTGATTTGTGTTGTACTCAGACCAATATGTTGAATCTGCATCGGATGAGCATTAAATGTAAATATATGCTCCCAGAAATTCTTCCTACATCTCTGACACTATCGTCCCATATTTGTAGTCATCTACTTAAAATAGGGGAAAAAAAATTAGTTATATAAACCTTAATTATGTAATGCATGCCCTAAATTTTAGCCTCAGATATCATTCCCTTGTTTGTAAGGTTTCTTGGTGTAGCAAGTTCTGAAAGGCTAGCAGCCAAAGAGAGCTTGATGCAAAATGACCTTGAAGAGAAATTAAAACAGTTAAACTCAGGGAATCAAGTTTCCTTCAATGTTGCTAAGAATAACGAAGGTATTGCTTCTAGCCTTAACTCTAGCGAATCTATGAATCTTCTCCGTAACAATAACACTAAATCAGGAATTGAAAATCTGGAGCTAAATCATTATTTACAACAAATAATACCAATAATCATGATAACAAAGAAGGATTTGGTGATAGTGATGGGTCAATAATTGAAGGTTAGATGACAATGCTCAATCATGTTGTTATGGAGGAAACAATAATCATAATCAAGAGGATAAAAAACCAAATTAGTAGATGCAAAGGAAAAAAGAATCAACCAAATAATCATGCATGGTTTATGAAAGATTGAGGTTTCGGCGTTGGTGTTGCCTTATAGGCATTTGCGTCTTCGCTAGGAATATGATTTCATGCTAGATTACAGTCCCAATTTGAAAGGCTGCAAAAAACACAAGATTTTGATTCTTCATGTCCTAGCCAGCTTAATTATAATTATAAGCTTTAAAATAGCAATCATTTTTTCACTAAAATTAAAATTAGGCATATGATTTAATATAAAAGTTTTGGTGATTCGTTTTTTTTAGAAGATCTCAATAGTATGTATTTATTTTTATTTTTCGATTGTTTCAAAAAAAAAATAGTCAAATGAAAATGATTTTTTGTATTTTTAAATAGTGGTTCCAATGTTCTTTTTTATGTGCAGGTTGATGAATTATTGAGGACTCAATAAAGTGAGCATTGAAATAAGTTAACTATCTAAAGACCTAGAAAATTATTTCAATTTATAGAAAATAAAATTAATTAATTAATTAGTATTTTATTTTTTGAGTCAATTCTTTTTTATTAATAACTAATAAAGGTTTACAATGAGTTAGTTGTGAGCCTAGCAACAAGTTGGGCCCCAACGCCTTTCTGAATAACTAATATTAGTAATTGATCTATTTTATGATTTAAAAATAAAATAAAAATATTTAAAAATGTTCAAAAAAATTAATTTACTTTTAGGTTTTAAAATAATAAGTTTTGTGGATGAGTTTATTTCATAGGTAATTTATTTTAAGGAAAATATGAGTTTTATATGTTAATTTTTCACCTTTTTTTTTTGTTGCCACATTAGTTTTTTTTATGAGCCTAATTATGAAGGAACCCAATCATATCCATAATGGAAAGAGGTTACAAATCTTACATCCATCAGATGTCTATGGCTGAGATGAAATTGGGATGGTCGGATGCAACATTTGTCTCTGAAATGTTATCCGACCGTCCAATGCTCAATAACCCATTCTGTTTTGTATTATAGATTTCTGTCACAATACATACAAATGACAAAATATTCAAATTTATTAAGAAATAAATAAAATCTAGAAAGAAAAAATTGATGTCGTAAGTGTATCATTTCTGACCGTTCATTAGATACTAATAAAATAGATAATGTTGCATAAATATTTATGTAAAATTAGT
Source organism: Papaver atlanticum (assembly GCA_023531105.1). Taxonomy (NCBI): domain Eukaryota; kingdom Viridiplantae; phylum Streptophyta; class Magnoliopsida; order Ranunculales; family Papaveraceae; genus Papaver; species Papaver atlanticum. The sequence continues at coordinate 4,156,710 of JAJJMB010003633.1, forward strand.
CGTACGCTTATTTTTAAGTTATACTTCATTCGTCCTTAATTAAATGATCTTTTATCTTTTAATTTTTGTCTTAAAGTAAGATATATTTTTCCTTATTATATGATATATTTCCAAAACAATCCTTTTAACGCTGGTGTTTAAATTTTCCTCTTGTAAAATATATTTTTTTTTTCTTTTAATCGGCAAAGAAATATTTATTGATGGAAAAAGCAAACGGGCTCAAAAAGATTGAACCACCCTACAAAAGGAGCAAAAATAAGAAGACTTCCAGTAACAAGCTACTAGATCATCGAAACTAAGAAGAAGAAGAAAAAGTAACTAGACCAGTCAACCATAATCAATATATAGTCTAAATTTCAATATCCTTAAGCACCAAAGACCGAGTGAACAATTAATATTCAGCTTTCAAAAAAATGCAGCTATAGTGTTCTTTTTAGCACTGAAAATTCGAGAATTTCTCTCGCCAAATGCAACACATGATAACATATGGAATGAAGATCCACAATATGCTGCTTGTCTTATTAGAAAATTGCAGATGTCAGGAACGAAGAGTTGATATTATATCATTAGGAATTGTGAACACCCAACTAAGCATTTCTTGAAAAAGAGCCCAAAGTTGTTTTGCAAAAACATAATGCTGAAAAAGTTGGTTGATCGATTCAATCTCATGGCAGAAAACACAGGTTAAAGGAACACCAACTTGATACATGTAGGGATTGAATTCCATGTATGAAATGAACAAAACCAAGTAAGAATTTATGGAGAAAAGAAAAACCCATAGGAAAAAAAAGAGATAATGAAGCAATACTACTACTCACACTGTTGCAGGAGAAACCAAAACAGATTTACTAACAGAATGCAAGTACAGATTTACTAACAAACCACGTACTAAAAACTCATATTCTTAAACCAATCATATATTATTCTACAGCTAACATCTAATACAATCATAACCACTGCCAGGTTACAAAGTCCATCATCAGTAACATACCCAAATTACTTTTCCTAATAAAAATTACTCAAATCGAAACCCTAAATCAGGTTTCCGAGAAACAAAATTAATTAATAACCAAATCAAAATCAACAAAAACATTTGAATTTCAATTTTAAGCAAGAATTAAAATCATAAGTAACTAGATACCTAGAACTACCTAGAACTGAAAAGGATTTTGATGTTAAGATATCCATGGATACCTCTTCTATGCGGCAGCTCTCTGATAGGCAGACTGTTATGGCAAAGAGTCCACAATAAAAATGAAATCTACGGAGGAAATTTTTGATGCCTTGGATCACTAAGTGGATTACTTACAACAACTTGAAAAATAAGGATGGTGTAGTCTTTTCAATTTCCAGGAGCATATGGAAAGACGAATGCTCCTGCATCTTTTAGGGGAATTCTTCAAATCATCATTCTAATGCTAGACTAGCTTTTAAACTAGTCAATGACACAGAGCTATATTTGAGCAATGTAGACATTCAGGAAGCAATTAATTCAGATTCTGTAGAAGAAAAAATAATCTCTCTTCAGTTATAAGTTCTTTACCAGATGATTGCTTAATCATTTTCAGTGACGCAGCTTTTGACTAGAACTCTAACTTGTCGGGAATCGGATTGGTTATGAATGATACTGTAGGTACTTTCATTGGATGCAAAATCAAAGAAGGGACCGTGAGGAATGCATAGGAAGCTGAAAATCTCGCCTTATTGGATGCAGTAACGTGGGCAAATGAAAAAGGACTGGAGAAAGTGTGCTTTGTTAGTGATGCTAAAATAGTCATTGATTCTTTTAGGCTCAATATTAACCAACTATTTTGGTATAGTAATACAGCCTTAGATGTCTGTAAAACAATTATTTCTAGTTATGATTTCGTCAAGTTTGAATTTTTACGTAGAAACCATATCATTTTGGCTGATCAAGCAGATGCGTTTAGTAGAAGGTTTAGAACCTCAGGAGAATGGATGGGAAATTTCCATGAATTTCTTTACTATATTGTATAAAAAAAAACAAAAAACAAAAAAAAAATTCATATTTTCTCGCGTAGAAATGACAATACACTTCACCATATATATTTCTTCATGTTGAGAATTCATCATCCATGTTACATTTTATTTTTTATTTTTTGAAGCATTCGTGTAAATAAAAATAATATATAAAATTTACCTGTGTTATTTGTTGGCTAATTTAAGATCACATTTCCTCCAAGGAAAAATCTTGAGTCCAAAGCGAGTACACGAGCAGTATCTTCCACGCAATGACAACTTCAATTTCATAGCACTGTTGAATCATCGAAAAGAAGGTGCAGAGAGATATTCTGCTAGAATGCTAGATGGAGAGTGTTTCTAGAGAATTAGGTAGGCATGATATTTGAAGGTTGGCAAAGTACACCGACCCCCCACAACTATCCAAGAGGAACGAGGGACGGAGGGAAAGAAGGGTTATATAGCTAGCCACCGTTTAATTTCGCGCATGCGAGGAGGGAAAGAAAAGTTGAAGGAGAGAGAGATAGAGCACCAACAAATGACCGCCCCATTTTATTTGGCAACTCTTGATGTTTACTCCTTTCTTCCACTACCAACATCCACCCATTTCGAAGTCACTGTCTGAGTATTATCTACTACATACTTATCATATTTATAGTTTATTATTATCGGCAACTATTCATGCAACCACAGGACCATAGCCTTCACTAAACTTTTCCTAACAACATATTAAGTAGAAACCCGGGATGTTGTTTATCTACTAGTTTAACCGGGGGTCGGTAGATAAAAATCTAACTTTCTGCATTACATTCCGTTCTTCGTGCATGCACTATTTCTTAATTTTGATTGCACGTGTTTCTAATTAAGATATACGGCAGTAAAATAAATTTATTTAGTCAATTTCACCATATTAATTACTGATCTTTAATCTATTAGCTAGCTAGCTAGGCTATAGAACCCAAGGAAAATGCAATAACTCATTCTGATATGCGTATCCGAGTTGTTGTTTTTTTCTTTAGTCTTGCAATGATGATTTCCTTTTTCCATATATTGCTGGGTCTTTAAGGTTAGAGAAATGCCTAAATGAGGTAAACACATCCTTGAAACCAAAATATATAGATACTTTATGCACACCACCACCTCCACAAGTGTCTACCACCACCACATTGATCATAAGACATAGCTTATGTTGGGTTCTTATCAGCCTAATAAGGAAGGGTCCCCCCACACCCATGATGTCAGAATATTCTCCAACTCCCTTACGGGTCTCACCACTTTCATCTATTATAAAAATTGGAGTTACTAAGAAACAGAGCACACCAAACATATTTCTCTTTACACAAAATTGGGTTGTTCGAACTTCAAAAGACTATCAAAGTTTCCCCACATATTTTAACCAATTTCGGAGAGACCACGGCTGAAAGTGAAAACCACCTTGGCCATAAACTAGGCACTCCCTCCCTCATGTATCCGTTTAAGATATATTTTCATCTCTCAACAGGATAAATCCTGTGGTCCATTTATTCCCATTTTCTCAAAGAAAACAACTACATTTTCTGATTAATCTCAAAACAGAACAGGTAATTTCTGGATAATGTAAATAATACTGAATCACAAACAACCCATCATTTTTGTCAACTATATATATTATCTGAATTCCCAAGGGGTACATACAATATGAAGTAGCACATATTCTTACACCACTCTTGATCAATTCTCACTTATTTCCAGTTCACAAACACTGGTGCTCTAATACATAACCAAACACAAAGCTTTTCTTATAGATATATCTATTTTATGTCCACCCATATGTAAAAACTTCTTAATTCATTAATTACTTACATTAATCATCTAATCTAATCGAATGTAGTTAATTAAGATTAGCACTGACCAAGCAGGTCGTTCTCTAGGATGGACCGTGGCACACCCTCTTGTAAACAATTAACAGGCGGAATTGTAAGTGTCTGTGAAGCTCCATAAGCGTTCCAGCAGAATGGGTCTCTAACAAACTCTCCCTCTGATGGAAGAAGTTCGATGTCTGACAATGTCAGATTAGTACAAGGAACTGAATCACTGCATCCGAAATGCATTGGTGGAAACCGGTAGTCGTACGTTCCTTTAATGTTTGTGTACGAGATATCGGATACAAAAACAGCCGCTGTTTGGTTACTGCAGCCATGAGCTTCGCAATAGTACTGATCGATTATAAGTGGGTTTCTCACGGTATCCATATGAATGTTGTTGAAAGTTATGCCTGACACTGACCCAAATCCACCTTGATATGTCTTAATTCTCACACCGTTGTCTGAATACTTGATCACTGAATCAGTCACTGATATATTCGAAACACATGCACGTGAATTATGGTTTCCTAAACTTCCAATGCTGATTAAGAAGAAGAAAAAAAAGTCAGAATCTTTAGTTAAAATTCCAGAAGCATGATGTAAAGTTCTTTTGTACATGACCACAAATGGAAAAAAAAGGGTACGAGTACCTGATTCCATGACTAGGTCCACATGTAATATTCCTTATGTCTACATTATGACAACCAGTTGAAATTGATACACAATCATCTCCTGCATAGTACAACATTCAAACGTCTGAGAACATTCAATTGAGAAGGCAAAAATACTGCAAGGAAATTTACGGAGCAGTGAAAATTTTTGGAGGCTAATTAAAATTACTAATTACCAGTTGCAACAACCGAGTTGAAAATTTCCACATTATCAGTAGTAGATATGTGGATTCCATCGGTGTTGGGGCTTCTACCAGGTGCTGTAATTTTTAATGAATCTATATGAACACCATGACAATTGTCGAATTTGACGTTGAATTGGGGACTGTTTAGAATCTTGAGTCCTTTTAGAGCTACATCGGTACACATGAAGATCCTTATGGCCTGAAAGGAAAAGAAGCATTCGGAAAAAGAATGAGTTCAGTACAATTAAAATTTACTAAAAGCAGAGATAAAGTTTTTTTTTTTTTATCCAATTTGTGGTGCTTACAATTGGGCTATCGCAAGGTCCTGGCAATGTGGTTCCATTTATTCCCTGTCGAATTTACATATAACTTAGTCAACAGGGGGGATCAAAAATCATATGAAATACAAATGGTTTCTAGAAAATGAAGCTCCGTTCCTTCATGAACACACCTTGTGAGGTTTACAGGGAAGATCCCACCATTTTTGGCCTCTTCCGTCGATAACACCACTTCCTTGGATTGTAAATCCGTTCATTCTATAGAAAACCAACCATTGAATTTTACTGTTACTTTTTAACCAGGACTCTGGTCCATCAGGTGCCATTAGGATACCATCAACCTACAATGACATCAACAAAATTAAATTACATAACTAGTCCAAAATCATCAGCTCAGTCATAATGTGAGCTTGCTTGATTTCCTGCATTACCTGAAAAATGACTTTGTTTTGACAAGGGCCATTGAATATTGCAGATTGCATCATGAAGGTATGACCCTGAGGAATAACGAGAGTGGCTGATGGTCCAGAGTCGAATTGACAAGCTGAATCCCACGCCGATTTGATAGCAGCGGTTTCATCAGTTAAACCGTCTCCAACAGCTCCATAAGATAGTACATTGAAAATATTACTTGGCTTAATTATAGGAATAGGAGAAGACTCAGGAGGAAATGAAGGTGAAGGAAGAGGAGGTGCTGAAATGTGAGAAGTTGGTGGATGACGACTACGTTTATCCTTATGTTTATGAACTCTTCCTTGGACAGATACTACAAAGAGACTGACAAAGAAGCAGAATGAGAATAAGAATGACAACAGAGATATTTTTTTCATGGTGAACTACTTAAACTGTGCTTCTTCACTTAAAGATTCAGATACAAGTATAAAATGAGATTGGGAGAGTTTAACTACTTATATAGAACCAAAAATCTCTCACTATCCTAGAAATAGCTTGCTAGATATATAGCTAGATTGGACTAAATTTCAATGGTGTATTGATCAAGATCATGTGTTCAAAATTCAAACAAAACAACTTGGATTTTGACAGGGCACTCTTTGCAACTAGAACAAACCCCACGTTTTGGGAAGCCGAAATAACCAAGTTAAAGACTTCTTTTGTACACAACTACAAGATCATGTGACCACCAATGAACACAACAACTAGTTAAGAGATAGCAAGTTGTTAACTAGCTAGAAAGAGAGAATGAACTAACAGAGAATGACTTGAACTCAACAACTGATCGATGTTGTCAGTCTTTTAGTTAGTTTGTGTAAAGACTTAGACAGCTATATTGCACAGAAGAGTGAATGTTGCAAGTGCTAAAGGCTGAGATTTATACCCATGAACTCTGCCGTTAGTGGGCATTTCACTTTTGTGGGTATTCATCTCTGCACCTTAGATTTTCTTTCTTTCTTTCTTTTTTTAATTTGTAATTCAAGACCGACCAATTCCATTAGAAAGAGATCTTTTTCAAGAATGGTGGAGTCTGCATATGACTGTTCAAGGAAAAGTGTATGGGAAGGAATAATAATAAGAGAGTTAGCTAATGAAGAGATAATGCATGAGATTGAACTAGAAGTAGTTTTAGAAGTAGCCCTAGTATGTGAGGTGTTCATGAATTCCACCCCATTCCCATGTTCCTCCCATAACTTGGAAAAACAACTTTTTCACTTTTTTTTTTTTTTTTTTTTTATGGTCCCAAATCTAGTTAATTCACCACAGTTATAATAGAGACTAACTTCATATACATATTCTAGTGTAGAGAGAGCTAAAGCTAGAGATTTATTTCATTCGAATCTTTTTTCTTCTCCTACTTAAAAACTTTTTGAGTAAAACCCAAAAACAAGACTGCAATTGGATGACAAAGATGTTATGAAGAATCATATCCTAGATCCTAGAAGAATCATTTACCTACAATGCAACTATTGCAAATTTAATTATTTTTCTATCAACTTACATTGCCTAAACCATAATACTTGTTAACTTATTAGTGATAATCTCACGTGTTTATTTTTATTGTACAAACCAAACCAACTTAAACCTTAGTCCATTTCTCTTTTCATTTTTCTCCTTATAGTATTGTTAGTTCATTCCTTTGAACTCACTCATCCTTCTCTCTTTTTTTTCCTGTCTTATTTCTTTCCCAACATGATATAAATGAAAGTGCAAATGTCTTTCATAAAGATTGGTCTAATTTGGGTTTTCAAATTGTGAATTTTTGACCCCTATTTGAACTGCTGCTGCTAAAGTGAATTTTACTTTGGTTGGCAACAAGCATGCACAATATTCATGGATGACCCACTTTAAAATTCTCACACTTCTGAAAAGAGGCTTTAGTTTTGGATTTAAGGTTTGGTTTATTTCGAGTAAAGGTTCACCTAATCAAACAAAAGTAAATAAACGTTTCTAATATTAGGTTTTTCTATTTGAAAGGTGATAATGATCAAAAACTCATCATAAACCCCTAAACAATGTCTCCTTAATTAGGTTTTCAAATCACAAAAAAGTCAGGGGGGGTTGTTAGCTTGACGTAATTTAGAAAGAGGCACTCATAAATCACAACTAGTTTAATAATAAGACAACTTTTTTAAGTACAAAAAATTAAGGTTTCAGAAGACGACTAGTTATTAATGATCTGAGTGATAACTGTAACTGGTAGCTTGAGAACGTAGCTTTAGAACAGCATCGTCACTGTACCAATTTTAGGTGAGATCGCCACATCCACGGTGAAAGTCAGAGAGAAACCACCTTGGAGAAGAAGGTATCAGAGAGTAGAGGCTATTCATTTAAAATCAAGCTAGAGGCCTGGGATTATTTGTCATGTGGGAAAACACATTTTTTTCCCTAGTTGAATTGTCACCGCCAAACTATCATGAACCCAATAAAGAAAAAAGACCTATACTTTGGATTAACTGTGGTCCTTAACTAGGTGGTATATGTTAGAACTAGGTATCGAGAAGGAATTAACTCATTCGAATTTCATTTATGCTTAAGCTGGATTTTGAAGGATAATCTAGAAAATTCGATATGGGTTTGTTATCATAATTTAGCATGGTGTGGTCTGACTAGTATATAAGAAATATTTTTTTGTGAAATTCGTTACAACAAAGAAACAGTATACAAGCATGAAAGTGATGAAACAGAACTAATTTACAGATTTCGGAATAAAACTCTTTCTAGCTTGAAGCAGAGAAATCTTATAAGAAACTATTATCTAGTACCAACAAGCCATAGTAGAAACAACAAGAAACAGTACATGACCACCAAACATGTCACAGGTATGAAATAAACAGAATCACTCAGACACGGTAATAAATTAAAAAAATCTGCATGTTTGCTTCCTTGTGCTTTTGTAATTGTGATTCATATAACAAACGCAAAGCAGAAAAAACAGATTTAAACATACGAAGTCCATGTAACATTTGAAATGAAATTCTTGTTATAGACTGTAGAAATTTATTACTAGTTAATGATATGTATTAAAGAGGTGTGCTTAGTAGTATATATACAGAATGTGAATACATGATATGTATTAAAGAGGTGTGCTTAGTAGTATATCCAAAACTGAAAATTCTTTATATATAACTAGGGAAACCACATCAAAGAGCAGAGGTGTGTCAGCATGGTAACAATAAGGTCTCACTATGTAGCATGTTCTGTATATTAAACACAGCCAACCATATTTTCCAGATGGTGCTTGGTTGAACATCTCAACAACCTCTGTTGCTTCTGGTACACACTAGCTCATAGTGAAGAAAGAGACGTTTTTGTATTGAAGCTAGATGTAGGAATCTACGTTACCATCGTCATATAGGAGTGGAAGTCAACGAGAATTGCATGACTTATCCCCAGTCAACGAAGGGAAGAGTAGGATATCCGCCTTCAGGAGGTGGCCTTAGTGATGGAGGTAAGTTGCCCAATGAAACTCCCATGCCATCTCGAATCAAATCCACTGCATATGAAAATACGAATTTTAGGGGGGAAACATGTTAAAAGTAACAGTAAAGATTCTGCGCAGATTACAGCTCATGGGATGTGTTTCCCAAGGAATTGTCAATTGGGATCAAAGTTATATTCTTCTGGCTTTGCCTAACTGTGGCTAATACATGCGACTGATCAACCAAACCCAAAGAATAACTGGTGCTATATTGAAAATTTGAAATATCTGGACATGGTAACTGAGGTCTAACTAGGGACACAAACTTACTTGGAACCGTGCCTCCTCTTCCTGCAATTTGATTCCTGGTGGAGATTAGCATTAGATGAAACAAACAAAATGCATAGTGAAGCATGCTCAAGGAATTGGTACTGAAAGACTGCTCTCTTATTAGTTTTAAGAATGCAGGATTATCCTTAGTTGTAAAATAAGCTGGTCCGAAAAAAGATGCCTCGGCTAACCCTGAAGGCCAAAACTAGTCAAACAGTTCCGATTCTTAATTTAAAAAATGTACAAGCCTTAGCCTATAAGTTTTGAAGGGAATACTGAAGAGCTTATAAAAAAGTTTCAATGAGGAGAAGCTGAACAATGTATGGATTGTCTTGAGAGAATGCAAATTCATAAAATTAGATGTCATAAAGAACAACTTTATGGATATATTAACCTAAACTTGAACATCTGATCCACAAGTAAGTTACTACCAGGATAGGCAAATCATTCATTAAGCATCAGCAGAATGGCTCCGGTCTAAGTTAATGCATCATAAGAGGCTACTAACAGTGACGACTGAATCTATTTTTAAGTATTAGCTCTCGCAAGAAGAAGGGAAGAGAACTAACCCTCTAACATCGGAAACTAACATTTTCAATTAAACTTAATCTAGTTATGTGAAACCCAATTGCCCCTACAAACTAATTTTGATTCAATTCACTAGGTTAAATCAGGCACAGTCGTGTACAACCAAGCGAACACCGGTTACAAATTGATCAACAAAACATATCTAAGACTAGGCATTGTACATGAGGGACAAAAAAAAGCACAAACATAGTAACACACATACCCATAACTCCTGGAATGCTAGGGTTTTGAAGATTTGGCTTTGGATGAAAATATTTACATGAATCCCCATACTGACAGAATCCCTACGCAGCATTAGCAAACAAACACACAAACAAAAGGTTATAAGTTTGAAAATTTTGGTAAACCAAAGCAAAACTTCTATTACAGATTGAAAATTGAAGTACTAAGCAAATTCATTAGATGAGTACCGTTCGAATGAAGTGGTTGCAAACCCCTTTTCCAAAGCTTTCTCCGTGTATTCGATTTGGATCTAAGGAAACATCAAATATATTATTATGTTATATCAAATTGAGGAAAAATTCTAGAGATGGAGGTAAGGGTGAGAACCTTTCAAGGAGTCATAATAAAAAGCTTTGGCTCGTTGATGCTGTAAACCCTCGCAATGACGTTTTCTAGCAAAGGTTGTATACTGGAATTGTTTGTCGCAATAATCACAGTAATACTTCGGTAATGGCATTTCTCTTCCTTTCGTCTCCTCTCTCTCTCCCCCTCTCTCTCTGTCTACGATAAGCAGCTGAGCCTGGGCCTAAGAAATTTGTTTTCATTTTTACACACGGTGCATTATCCATGGTAGCTCTAAGAGCATCTCCAACTGTGGGTGCTAAAAATCCTAGGTGAAATTTTTATTTAGATCCTTATTTATGGGGTCATATGTACGTGGTAAAAATAGTAATGCTTTGCTCATGGACTATCTCCAATGGTGTGGGGTCTTATTTTTAAGATTTGTTGTTTTGGATAACGATAAAATTGATTCCCTCTTTCCTATTGGTTGAAAACAATTTATTCAAAAATAAAAATTTAGAATATAGTTAAAATGATGATGTGGAGGTCATTCCCAAGGTCTAAATAAGACCTTCTCCAAGACCTTCATATTTAGTTTCACACCCTTCCTATTTAATAGGACCCACTGTTGGAGATGAATTTAATGTAAATAAGGGTCTAAAAAAAAAAAAAAAAAAAACTCTCACCCTCTGTTGGAGATGCTCTAAGGGTGCTATGATCCTTTTTATGTCTGTGTTAATCATTTTTTTTTATTTTTTTTTGAAGCATAAGGCCGGTTCCTATGGGGGGCTAACCCACCCATTTGCCATGCCAGCTGGCCTGGCAAACTGGCCGCGCTACTATGGTAAAAATGTTAAGCGATCGAGTATCAACCGTCTCAACACCGCTAGCGGTCGAGTCTCGACCGCTGGTGGTGTAGTCTCGACCGATAGCGGTGTAGTCTCAACCGTTCAGTTGATTTCAAACCTCCAACGGCTATTTCTCCACCGTTATAAAAATGTGACATTCAAACACAAAAATTACACCAAATTTTTTACACAAAAAATTTCTATCTTTATCTATCTTATCTTCCAAAATGGCAAAGTTTGAATCCCAACTTGACTTGGCTACCCAACTTGATTTTTCCGGAGTGGTGCTTGAAGCCGCCGTTAGTAAGATATGTGAAGGTTATAAAGAAATAAGTAAAAACCAAAGAAGTCTACAAGTTTTGGATATTAACCAAATCAAACCTCCAACTAAGAAAAGACAAAGAAAAGTTCAAGGGAGGGAAAATTTGAAGGCAAAGAAGAAGATAAACAAAGGAAACTCCGTTCATGAGCGCATTGATTTGAAGTTTGGTGAAACGAAGAAGATAAACAAGATGAAGACCATTGTCCCAAATTTTTACTTTTAAAGTCTTTATTGTAAGTTATGTCTAGTTTATATTATCTAGATGAATGAAAGAGGCACTAATAATGTAAATTAAAATTCTAAACTTAATGAAAGATGCACTAGTTTTATATTAATAATATCTTAAAATTAAAATTTGATACATATGAAAGATGCACCATAAAAATGAAAGATGCATCATATTTGGGTTGTTAATTTAAACTCATCATATTTGGGCAACACCCTCAAGATAAGGTAACAACCATCGAATTGAAAATATTTTCCGACTCTGTTGCGCCATTCGAGCCAACACATTTTCTCCACATCAAATGCGTTTTGGCCATTTTGTCGGCTTCGATAGCCTTCAGTAAGTGGAGCAACAAACAACTTCACATCCTTGCTGATTATTCCGAAGCGATGACACAATCCATTAGCATCTCGATTATTGAGGTTCAATGTTTTTTCTTGAAATCTCTGAAATATGCGACTCCATACAGTAACTTCTTATTGTTGTTGTCCATCATTGACCATATCTTGTATAACAAAAACATAATGCCTGCAAATGGATTCATCTTCAGCTATGCTAAATATGCAACCTCGAACTTGAACTGACATGTTGGATTTGTGGAGTGAAAAAATGGAGATTGAAGAAATGGTGTGAGTTGAAATGAAATTTGATATTGTATTTATAGGATGACGAAATGATGACCGTTAGATGAGATAATATAAGCGGTCGAGTATAGACCGCTGGCGGTGGAAAGTAGACCTACCGGTTTTTTCTACACCGAGCGGTCGAGACTTGACCGCTCGGTAGAAACTTGACCTGGCCTGGCTAAGTTGCAAATTTGCTTGTTTGCCAGCTCCATAGTGGGTGCAAAACTGGCAAACAAGCTAGTTTGTTATGCCCATAGGAATTGGCCTAAAGATGTATTTGATTAAGCAGAAATTACACGAGGGTAGGTGATACCCAAGGAGTCGTCCATTATAATTTGATTAATGCATGATGGGATCATACAGTCCCAAAGTAAAGTTGTAAGGTTCTCCAATTGGCTGTTGTCCGCTGCCAGATTGGCCAGTCCGCCTGCTGCCTGATTTCCTTCCCTGTAGTTGTGGTTGACGGTGCAGTGGGGGATTTGGCTCAAGATTTGTTTGGTTTTACATATCATTCCTGAGATATACCAAGGTGGTTCGGCGTCTGAGGTTAGGAATCAAAGTAGATTTTCTGAATTGGTTTCAAATTGAACCATTGGCCAGCTTCGTTCTTTTGCCTTCCTGGACGCTATGAGCATTTCCCAGGACTCAGCTGTGAAGGCGGTGGTAATTCCTAGTGGTTGTGCTACGGCCACCAAGATATTGGAAGAAGCGTCCCTGCAAATGAAACCTGCTCCAGCTAATCCGGGATGTCCTCGTGCTACTCCATCTGTGTTGACCTTGATCCAGTCTGTATTAAGTTTGACCCAACCTATTAAGATTGTTGTAAATGTTCGTGCTCCACTTGTTGGGTTTGCGGGAGCTGGTATTCCATGTAGCACGGGAGGAAGGTTCTCCTGTGCCCAAGAGAACTCTTGTTGAAGACTAAGAGCCATCTGGGTAAATGTTATCTGGATTTAGTTGTGTTTATCGACAAATGTAATCATTCCTAGCTATCCATAAGGACCATATAAGGAAACAAAAGACTGTTTTGACAGAGTGGTGAATTTTCAATTGTATAATTTCCGTGATTATTATCTGGGGGTTTGGAAAGTTTGGAAGATTTTGGGTTGTGGTTGAATGATTAGGGAGTCTTGTGAGGAGGATGTTCCATGCGTCCATAGCAACTTGACAGTGGAGAAGAATGTGACCAGCATATTCCGGATTAGAGTTGCATTATGGACAAATATCTGTATCGATGAGGTGGATATGGTTTAGAATGGCGAAGGTCAGGAGGCCTTCGTTGATTGCTTTCCACAAGAAAAGCTTTAATTTTGGAGGACATGGGAGTGTCCATAGAAACTTAGGTTGTGGCAAGGGGTTTTGGTGGGCATCACCTCCTATAACTATGACAGCTATAAAAGTTGTATCATGCTTTCCTTGTGATTAATAAGATTTTTCTTTCTCTTTCCTCGACCTTTCTCTATGGTATCAGAGCCTATCTGGGCCTGATCACCTTTCTTGCTTCCGCCATTAAACCTGCAAATTTTCTTGATTTTTCTTTAGAAATTAGATATGGAAACTACCATAAGCAAAATTCCTCTAAACACTATAGCTAATATTGTTCCTTTAAAAGTTCAAGTTCATAACTTTCTCACATGGAAATTTCTTCTTCTTCTTTGGTTCAAACGATACAATGTTCTTGGTTACATATGGAACTAAACCTTGTCCAAACAAGTTTGTTTATGCACCAAGAAATGCAGATGCCGAAGAAACTATCAATCTTGAGTGGATTCGATGGTATGAAAAAAGATCAAACTCTTATCTTGTGGATTCAACCTTAAATCTCTGAAAGTGTGATCTCTTATGTTGCTGGTCCAAAAATATCTTTTGATTTGTGGAAAGCTATTGAAGAAAGTTTTGCGGCTACATCTGATACTCATATCATTCAATTATGCACAAAACTTTCTTCAATCAAACAAAGGTAATTCCCATGTTCTTTCATTTCTTAAAGAATTCAAGAAGATTTCATATTCTCTTTCTACTGCTGGATCTCCTATCAATGAGAGTGAAATACTTGTATGTGTTCTTAATGGTCTAAATTCAACATTTGATTCTTTCTCATCTTCAATTAGAGTTTGAAATCCACCAGTAATTTTAGGAGACTACATAATCTTTTGCTGAGTGAGGAAATTGTCTTGACTGAAAGATCTAAATCTACTCTTCATTCTGATGAAACTAAAGCATTTGCTGCTTTTAGATCCAACAATAGACCTTTCTTTAATCCTTCTGTAATACCTAGTTTTTAAATTCATCTTACAGATCTCGACCTTCATCATCATACTTATTCAGACCACAATATCAACCACAACACTCATTTCCTCATGTTTCATTTGCATTATCATTTCCTACAAGAAGTGTTGCTACTAATCCTTTTGTCGTTGGTCCATCTAACACACCTCCCCCATCTCAAGCAAATGTATCAACTTCAACTGGTTTTAACTATTATGGACCTACAAGACTAACTTGTCAGATATGTTTTAGATTTGGTCACTCCGCAATTGAGTGCAATCAGAGGATGAATTTTTCTTATCAAGGAAGGTCAATTCCACAGAATCTTCATGCCATGCTAGCTACAACATATATCCTAGGAGAAAATATGGTATGTTGATTTAGGTGCCACTAATCATGTTACAATTGAAGCTTCAGATCTAACTGATTATCAATCTTACAATGGTAATGGACATATCCAAATAGCCATTGGTGAAGGTATGCCTATTTCTGATATTGGTAATTCTACTAGATTTTGTTCAAAAATAAAGTTAGTTTACTTAATGTAGATGGTGAAATTTGAACAAGGGGCAAAAATGTCATTTCAAGACCATAGACAAAATTCAACTCTCAGGGAGAGATTAAGCCCTTGGCCCTCAAGGCACTTTTAGCCACGATTTCTAGGATACGTCCCCGCGAGACACTGCTGGTCGTGATGCTGTGACTCCTAGCTTACATCCCCAACGAGATATTGCTGGTCACGTAGGTTCTGTAGAGCGTAAAACGTCCCTGGCAAACTTATGAACCAAAACAACCACAATTCTAGCATGTCTTCGCGAAGCACGGCTGATTGTGATGCCATGATTCCTAGTATACATCCTCGACGAGATACTGCTGGTCATGTAGGCTCTGTAGATGCGTAAAAATGTCCCCGGCGGACTTATGACCCATGGTAGAGACATACATGTCTCTTGTAAGCACGACTCACCCTATTTGAGATCAAGGACTGATTCCTAGTACATCATCACGAGATACACTGGTCATGTCTACTCTAGGCTCTGACTCGACTTACTGAGGTTTCCAAATAATTCCTAGGACATCCCCGTGATATACACTGGTTATTCTGCCTCTAGGCCCTTTCGACAGACTCATAGAACATCCTTTCGAGATACACTGGTCTTGTCGGCCCCATCGTATGGACACATAGTTGATTCCTAGCACATCTCTGCAAGATACGCTGGTCAAAGACAAGTGAGCCAACGTCTCTCAGAGGCATTAATCGGGCATACATAGCCTTTTCTCTCTCTCCAGGATGAGTCCCAGTTGACCACAAAGATATTCGGATCTGTTAAGAAAATCTTCGTAGAGATTCAAATCTCTCCCCAAAATCTCGGAGAGATTCAAATCTCTCGGGAAATCTCAGACAAGGCTGAATATTTCTCATAGTAGGAACGATCCTCATGTAGGAATCAATCGAGTCTCCTTTTCAGACTCTCCACAAGAATTCTGAGGCATCCCATGCCTTTTCACATGACTCATCCTAGTCATTCTTACAAATCGGAGAATATCTCTCTATCTTGGCCAACTCGGCTAAAGAGAATATTTCTCTCCCTTAACACATCATCACAAAGGTTGACTCAGCTTCACACAAATGGAGGGATAACAATTTGGGTTTTGGCCTGGCGGTCTATGACACGTGTGAGAAATACCAGGATTATTTCTCACCGCAAAAGAGAGTAAAGGCGGTGGAATAATGAGATAAACTCAACCTAGTTTATCTCTATTCCTGAATAGACGGGAGAATTGCTCCGCATGGCACGGAAAGCAATCCTTATCTTCACCGACCTGAGATTAGAGAATTCATCTATAAATAGGTCATCTATTTCTCCAAGCTACGATCATCTTTCCCATAACCTTTCAGAGCAATTCTTCTTCAAACCCTAGAATTTCTATAATCTCTCTCTTCATCTGCTTCCCTCCCTAAGACCATCCCTAAATCTCTTCCCTGTGACTGAAGCATCCTTTGAACGGCCACTGTGCGTGGTTTAGGCAGAGCTGTTCGTGCTCAACCTCCCGTAACTCACTTTCAGAAACCCTAGTATCACACTTCTAACCTCTCTCAGATTTTAGGTAACTACATTTTGGCGACCACAGTGGAAGGTTGTTCACTCAGTTACAGATCTCAATCATGGTCACTATTAGGAAGGAAGCCAATTCCACCAATCCAAACATAAAAACGTTTCATTGATTCAGTCTCTGTAAACACAGATTTAGTCGAGAGAGTTATCCCTACCAGTACTTTTCCCTCTCTGGCTAATTTTCGACCTTAGTGAATAGGTTAATGACGTTCTAGATCGCCTGAATCTCTTCCTGCATAACAAAACACCCCAATAACCTATTTTCATGAAAACCTACTGTTAATCCTTGAAAACGTTGGGTAAGGACCAAGGCGAACTCTCGGAGACTCAACAAAATCTTGCAAAATCTCAGATCGACATCCAGACTTATATGAAAACACCTTTAGATGTACCAGTAGGGAAAGATCTAACAAATCTAGATCGATTACACGTTTCCTAAAGAAATAGTACTAAAACTCTTGAGAATAGTATGGATGGAATCCAGTCTCTCTGCAATCGACCTTACTGTACAAGATGAAACTCGTTACAAACGCGACGGAGCAAGGGAGCAACCATCCAGCCGACCTTACCGTTCCCAAGGACCATATGATGCTTCAAACTTGGAGATTCTGGCGAATGTTTGCTCTAAATTTCGTTTAGGTCAAGGGCCCTCAACCTGATCACATAGGACCCGGGAAGTTTACTTCACTTTACTATTTTACTTATAACTCTTTCATTCTGTATCCGATTGACCTAGTTCTTTTTCCGTCGGATTTTTATTTTTGTCGTCTACAAGATAAACTTAGCAGAAACTTGGAAAGGATCCAAAAAATTCGTGACCTAATCAAAAGCGTTGCAGAGCCACATAGGTTCATAAACCGCCAACAAAGATACATCTTGTCGCCCTTCCTACTTCAGAGAATCATGACAAGAACGCGACAAAGTATGAAGCGAAACTAGATCCCAAGACGAGGCTCAACCGAAACTCAGCTTTATCCGAATATGCAAAGCTTCTAGTTGATATGCTACCTCAACACCCATTCTGTCAGAAACAAGAGGAACTAGACCTAGGAGTTACGGCCAAGCCTCGATGAGCCTCCAGTTCAGCTTTACCAAAAGCTATCACATTTCATTTTCCGATGAACCTCAGTTCACCCAAGACAGAGAAGGATAATATCTTTGTAGCCGAATCTATCAAGGGAAAAGAAATCTGAAGCGATACTCATGAGGCCAATAATTCAGATAGAACTTAATTACTCGACATACAGCCGCAACCAATTATTATCACTGAAGTAAACATGGGAAGGATCCGAGACCGTAGCCTCAAGCCACACGCTGCTTGCAGTTCTGTCAGTAAAATCCTCCTCTCTCAAAAATATACGCTCGGCAGGCTATCCCATAAGTTAGAGTCATACGTGATGAGCAAAGGAAAATATATGACGATCACTTACAACTTTCTCAGGTCAAAACACGATTCTACCGCGTGAAAAAAATGCCTATAAGATTTCCAGAGAACTATCCCATCAACAAAGTCACCTCAAATCGATTTTTCAGCCATATCCATAGTTCTGCTAGTCCTAGAAGACATACACTATTCTTAATTTTGGTTTACCATCTCCCAGAAGAAAGACATATCTCGATAGATGATTCGGCTACATAAGTTCGCATGAATCCTTGTCAAGACACCTAGTATAGGCCGAACAACAGCTTTATCTTATGCAGGAAGACACATGCGGCAAGTGCCTCGATATGATTCTCCACGGACGTATCCAACTCATAGAGTATCACTTTCCTACCTTGAAGACTCAATCTCATACGCTACAAGGGTCTTATTTCATCTTCCAAACATCTCGAGTCAATGAAAATCCATATTTATAAAACAAACTAGGGACTGACGAAGAACCGTGCATCATGCATCTTTGTGACTGAAATGAGGGGGATCAAACATCCAACTCCTAGATGAAAGACTCTTATACCATTAACCCATAGATTCCGGGTGTAAAACAAATTGGTAGAATTTAGAACGCTTCAAATTAGAGACTTCTCACTAGAGGTGTATGAACGATAATCAGATATCATGTCCGAGCCTCAGCTCCCACGGCTGACCCTCGGGCACAAGCGCTTCAACCCTTGATATCAAACAAAGAATTGCGGGATGTTGTCCCACGAGAATGAACTCAATCCCATGACACATATACCAAAATACTTCTACAAGTCAAAATTAGGTTTTGTCGCATCCAGAGATGAACTCACCCATCTAGGGCTTCCATCACGATCAAGCAAGCTAGGTTTTACAAAACCCCATATAAGGATTTCAGAAAGGAAGCATGCTCCGAGATTACCCCAATGCGTTAGATTCGTTTCTATGCTCAAGATTCACGGATGAGACAAACTAGGGTTTGTGGTGGGTCAAAAGAGTTAGTGGCTTATTTTCGCTCAAACCGCGTCATACTTTATCCAGCCAACTCGAAAAACTGGGACAAATGGGTTGAGAATTCGACAACGCGCCCTTGATAAAAAAATATTCGTCTACGTCTCTCCTACCATGTGTTAAAAGGGCATGATGTTTTAATACACGATCCAAGAGATATCACCAAAACACCTGAAGGAATTGTTGCTAAATAAATTTGGATTCCGAGTTCAACTTCATATGAACATATCACCAGAAAAACAAGTTCCAAATCCTAATTTTTCTCCACTAAATAAAGGTTGGGTCTTTTCTGTTCGATAGTTGGGGTCAACCACTGAAATCGGACGTCAAACGAAGTTTTTACAGCCTCTGAAGTCAGGATCGCGCAAGGAAGGAACTTCTATTACGAATTTAACTTAGGGTTTTCACCTACTCGCATACCTGAAGGATAAATCTAGGGTTTGCATCAAGTTCGAACTTATGAGGGTCTCATTCATTTACCAGATGCATATGGAAAAGGTTCAGAGAGAGAAAATATCAACCCATGGAGAAATCATCCGACAGAGCCCCCTAAAGAAAATCTCTTTCTTCATGTTATGCTGCTTCACTTTGGCCTCTGCATCTCGAGCCACTTTCTTAGCATGTTCTATCTCTTCGTTTACCATGATTCATTCCAAATTAAGAAACTCTCTAAAATACGAGGACCTGAACTTAACTCACCCCGACGGATTCTGACAGAATTGAGCCACTCTCGCAACCACCTCACATTGAAAGCTAAGATTCTCACGGGTTGTCACCAAGTTTCCCAGGTTTACAAAATCATCAGAAGCAAGACCATTCGGAGTTATCATTCTCATGATATAATCCATCGGTAAGTGTCTCATCCAAAGTCAAGACATGGGTTCCGTGAAATTACATTCATGCCTGTCAGTTGTCTCTGCACCCGAATCTCTTTCTGAAATCCCTTCGAAATTGTTGAAGCCCGCCTCATCCGCATTCTACCAAGATCTAACTCGTTATCACCATGAAGAGTACTCTACAAACAAAGAAAATATCAGATAAGGATGAAAAGTTCAAATTACATAAGTTAAAATCAAGGGAGCAACAACACAGGATTAGGGTTTGATTTACATGGGACCGGCCATTCCCCCTAAAACCTTGTCCTCCTACAATCCCTTCAAGCCTTGTATTCTACTAATCCCTTCAAGCATACCCTCATGCCTAGAGTCCCGTACTTATCAAGAAATCCATCTCACACCTCATGAGATACTTGTGGATTTGTTTGGGTCCACACTTTAACAAGGGATCAAGCAAAATACGTTTTCTAGAAACCAAAGAGTATAAACGAATAATCATACCATGGACGTGTCTCTGGCCTAAGAATACAAAATTCACGACCTAAATCAAGCTAAGGAATGGTAGTGAAGTCATAATACTCCAAGGGGTTGTGCTTGAAGCAAGAGAACGCTTTAAGAATCCAACTGAAACAAAGATTCCTTTGGTAATTCAGATTGATGAACATTGCAGCGGAAAGACTTGAAAACTGATGACAATTCATAAGGAATTTCGGAGTACTTTCTGAAGCAAATGTGTTCCTCTATGTCTTCCCAACAACATACCAAAATGGTGCCTCAAACGAACAAATGAGCTAGAGATGTGGTCCCAACACCGAAGTAAGTGCAATCTGAAAACTCCTGAAATTTTTATACGAGATTTCTGAAGTCAAAAGTATGCATGGATTTGATTGACCAAACGAACTCGGAATCGAGTCATTCTTTTTGCATTAGAAATCCTATCCTATTTTCTTCAAAGTTCGGTCCGGGGACTCAAATCGGAGTCCATATGAAGAATTCACAGTGATTCTCTCTAAGTGTCTTAAATCTGAAGTTTTCTGACGAACTCCTAAAGGAAGAAATTTTTTGAAAATTACGATTACTTTTATTCATTTAATGGTCGAAGAAGTATGCATCAGAGATGATTAAGGAGATATAAAGTTAAATACTTACCTAGGATGCCGTAATGAAGAACGAAGGATGGGTATCTGCATCAGCAAACTCAAGATCATTAGTACTTCTGGTAACTTTTATATCATTAGTTTGAAGATTGATATCGATTGTTTATAAAGCTATCACCTAAGAAAGTGAAGATTTTATCATTCATCAACATTCATTCCATGTTTAAAACTCATGAATCAATAATTAATTTCGAGCATCCAGTATAATCAACGGTTTCCAGCAATGCCAATTATATTTGAAACAAAAAGAGGAATTTTGCTCAAATAAGGAATTCTAATACAAGCGGAACTCATGGAAGAATGGTAGACGGGATTGCATACCTAGTACACGTCAAAAAATAAATAAATGACACTTTCTCTTTTCAGTTTTATTTCACAAGGGAATCTCTCAGGCAAAGGGAAAAGGAATTAGAGTTAAAAGAGGAAATTAAGGCAATTTGGGTCAAATAAGAAAACCTAGGCTTTTCCTTATTCAAAAATTCCTCCAAAACGTGGCCAAAACCTTCCCCACTCGTGTAAACACTTTCCAAGACCAATGGGATGTCATCCATTCCCTCAGAATTTTTCAGAAGAGAAATTTGAAAAGAGAATTAGGGTTTTGACAAAATAGCCCTAATTTCAAGAGTTCGACAAAGAAAGGGATTTATCCGAAAAGTAAAAGATCCAAACCCCTCACACGAGAAAGGATGCTTCTATATAGTATTGGGACGTCATATATTCTCTCGGAATATTTTGGAAGAGAAAAATTAAAAGAGAATTAGGGTTTTGACGAAATAACCCTAATTCTGGAAAGATTGATGAAAATTGGATTTTTCTTCTCATGACAGGGAGCCGATCCTCTCCCCATTTACTTGGAAGGTCCCCTGCACCTCTATTAACCCCTTTTTGCTCATCACTTTTCAACCAAAACGATCTCAAAGGGATTTTCACCTAAATTCCCTTATGGTAGAGTTTTGATTATTTTTTCAAAGAAGGCTGCCCCGAAGTAACCAGCGACCTACCAAGTGCTCACACACTCATCTCAATAGATTTTTGCACATGCATATTAAGTTCTTTAATCGATCAAAGAAGAACGGAATTAAAACAGAAAGCAGAAAGACGAAATTTCAGAGGAAGTTAAAGGGAATTTAGCTTAAACAGGGAAGTTCGAGTTCATAATTTCAAAAAGCAGGACCACACACGTGCCTCTATCTCTCTCAAGATGCGATCATGCCTAGGGAATCTCATTGTCTCTCTCATGCCAAAATAAAATCAAACTCATAATGGTTTTTGACGAAAATACCCTTAAGTTTAAAAAATGGATATTTTCTCTAAAAAAGAGGTGTTTGATTGGTACAAGGAATTAAACATGCTCTCATCACAAAAGGTGCCGACTCTACAAGATAGATGCACACCTTCCAAGCCTCGTAAAGCCTCTCAAAAGTGTCTGAAGGAGTCAGACGCGAACAAAAGAGAAATTAATGTTTAGGTACAGTACAAACCTGAACTCAATATTTACATGGGATAAAGACTCTGTAACTTAGAAAGTAAGTGCCTGTCTTTTCTCAAGGCTCTTCACCAACATCAAGGCCATCAAGAAAGCCGTTCATAAACTCTCTCTTCTCCACATACCCGCATGTACAGACTCGGAATCTCAATGATGCACAAAGAGAGAAAATTATGGTTTTGTCTAAGTAAACCCTAATTAACAATTCCATTTGATCAAGACGTGAAGTTTGTCTCATCAAGACTCCCTTATCATGCTATTAACGCCTCCCAGCATAGAATCCCAGGAGGTTCCCATGTCCAGAGTGAAAAAGTGGGGGTACAACAACCTCACCCAATAATTCGCTTAGCAATCTGTATGGACCAACTCCAATATACTTTTAAGAGAATCAACTAGAAAGTCAGACTCAATCTTAATAAAAAGTATATCAAGGAGTTATATCTAAATTTCTCGATTCAATACTTACTCAAGCAAATATAAATCTGCGAGTCTAATTGAATACAAGAGAAATTAACTTGAATGGTACTAAAGACCAATGTTCAAGTATCAATCAATTTCAATCAACAACCAAAGGTTGGATTTACCAATTGATCGATTTAACGCACAACCTGTGATATTTCAATTATATAAAAAAATATAATGCGGAAAAGAAATAACACAGACACCAGAAGTTTTGATAACGAGGAAACCGCAAATGCAGAAAAACCCCGGGACCTAGTCCAGATTAAACACACACTGTATTAAGACGCTAAAGACACTAACCTACTACAAACTAACTTCGGTCTGGACTGTATTCGAACCCCAATCAATCTCACACTGATCCAAGGTACAGTTGCGTTCCTTATGTCTCTGATACCAGCAGGATACTACGCACTTGATTCCCTTAGATGATCTCACCCACAACTAAGAGTTGCTGCGACCCAAAGTCGAAGACTTTAATAAACAAATCTGTATCACACAGAAAAGTCTACAGGAATAGATAAATCTGTCTCCCACAGAAATACCTATGAGTTTTGTTCCATCTTTTGATAAATCATGGTGAACAGGAACCAATCGATAACCCGAACTTATATTCCCGAAGAACAGCCTAGAATTATCAATCAACTCACAATAATCTTAATCGACCAGCGAAACAAGATATTGCGGAATCACAAAAGATGAGACGAAGATGTTTGTGACTACTTTTCTATCTTTCCTATCGGAGAAATTAATCTCAAGCCAATCTTACGATTGTACTAAAATATGATAGAAACAGCAAGATCAGATCACGCAACTATAAAGAGAATAGTTGGGTCTGGCTTCACAATCCCAATGAAGTATTTAAGTCGTTAACCTACAGGGTCTCGGTAGAAACCTAAGGTTAAAGGATAATCGACTCTAGCTTATACAACTAGTATCACATAGGAGGTGTGGGGATTAGGTTTCCCAGTTGCTAGAGTTCTCCTTTGTATAGTCTCCAAATCAGGGTTTGCAATCTAAGTTACCTTGGTAAAAAAGCATTCAATATTCACCGTTAGATGAAAACCTGGTTAGATTCAAGCTAATATCTTTCAACCGTTATATCAAACTTAGCTTGTTATACACAAATGAAATGCACGTTCATTTAGGTTTGTGTAACCGTACCTAAACGTGTACACCTAGTTGGTTCGACAGTAGTTAACCAAATGGTTATCCATATGAGCACTTTCATATCAACCTTATTCATCTTCACCATAACTAGTTCAAATGACTCAAAAGAACTAGTTAGAGAGTTGTTCAATTGCTTAGATCTCATAGAAGTATACAAGACACAATCGAAGCAAAAACGATTTTGATTCACTCTAATCGATTCATGAACTTTATAGTCACGGTTTGCAAATATTCATTCCTTAGTTTATATATGTTTAAGTTCACGAATAAACCGTTTTTAGAAAATAACCCACTCAAGTACGCATACCGGTACGCATACTTAAGTACCCGGATTGAGTTTGTTTTCAGTTCACAAACTCCAGCAGAAATTCACAGGACGTGAACTTCCGGCAGTATGCGGACTTTAGTTCCGGTTATTCTTAGCAGCAAAGTACGCATACTTTGGTTCAAGGATTTTTGACTTACACAAGTATGAGTTCACATACAATGTTTATATCCAATCAAGGTTAAATATTCTAAACTCTCATTTCAATCATTGAAACATTCTTAGAGGATGTTATATAGAGGTTATTCACACACTATTTTTCATCAAAGAAATTTTCAAGATATTGAAATAATCAACATGAATTTCGTCACTTGTAAAGATGAACTTGGTCAAAGCGAAAGCTTACCAACACATATTTCGAGAAATAGATAAGTGAGATAAACTCGGCTCGAAATAGCAAATGTGTATAATCGAAGTCTATATAGCAATACAAATTTTGTCTCAAGATAGGAGATAGAGTAGATATACTTTTGAGTGATAGATAAGTTCAAGTCTCCACATACCTTTTAGTCGATGAAGTTCCACCAGTTCCTTGAGTAGTTCTTCGTTTTTGTATGATGAACGCCGTGGAATCTAGAACTCAACTACACTTTCTATCCTAGTCCGAGACTTATCTATAAGTAGACTAGAAATCAAGACTTGTAGTTTTGGCAACTAAACTTGACAAGCAAGCTTGAGATAGCAACACTTGCGAGTTCGACCGAGCAGTTCCCTAACAATCTCCCCCTTTGTCAATTTTAGTGACAAAACTATCAATACATATGGAATACAAAATAAATAAACTTTGCAGCTTCTCTTCCACATGCATGATCTCCTTGGTTCTTCAACATTACTCGAAATCTTCGTCACTTCCAAGTACCCCAATGATTCCAAAGGTTATAAGTTCAGCATCATCGTTGTTGAAAATACGTATCCATAACAATGAGAAAACAAAAGCTCTCAATCATTATTACACAGTGTCATAGTATCATTACACAGCATCAAAGTTCAATTGTATCACAACTTCGACAACAATACTATTGTTATATATATCACCCCCCCTTAGTCAATACTCCATCTCACATGGAAACCATTCCCCCTTACATAATGATCCGAAAACCATATGTATTTGTAGTGTGAACTACACATTAATTCTCCCCCTTTTTGTCAATAAAATTGGCAAAGGTACGAAAACTAGTGGGATCCTAATGAAATTTCCATAGAGACATTTCATGATCAAAAGAAAGCACATATCAACTTTTTAGATGTAATCATATAGCCGAAACTAAATGCATTCATCAAGGAGTTTATAAATATACAAGATAACCCTATAATATTCCACAGCCGCACTCCCCATAAAGATTTGGCAATTAAGCACAAGTTCAATTAAGAACTCTCCCCCATAAAATGTAATTCTTGAAAGAACAACAAGAGAGACCTTACTTTCACAAGAAAAGAAGGATTTTTTTGGACAACAACAAATCACATAAGAATATGAATTTGTATCCAAAATACTCAATTAAATTAACCACAAGAGAACCCATGATTAATTTAATCGAAAGTGCTCAACATAAGAAAACTTACGGAGCCTCACAGTATTTACATAAAAATATGGATCGGGGAAGATAAATACTGCGGAATAAACAAAGATTCATTCTATTTTTCATCACTATTTGCACAATGACATATAATAGAATTTAATCTTTGTAAACAAAAGTTCATCCTTTCTTCCATCAATATTTGCATAATGACATAAAAGGCTTAACTTTTGTAGTCAAAAGTTCATTCTATCTTTTATAAATACTTTCATACTAATATATGATAGAGATAACTTTTGAACAAGTATGGGACAGTCAAGGTTCACGGACATATCCCATAACAATTTGCAATATATAAAACCATAAAGATTAATACTGCAAAAATCAATCTTTTCCCTTAGAAGGTAGAATCTTTTTCGCACGGATTTACACCAAGAATAGCTACCAAAAGCGTATAAAAAGATTTTCTTAATAAAGAAGAAACATACAAAGTCATTAACGACCATGTACCATAGTTCACATAAGATGATTGTGAACATTCAAGAATCCCATAGCAATGCGTACTACTACCCATTCTTGAACTTCCTTCTTTGTGATCCACCAACAACATTCTTGTAAAAGCTACAAATGAGCTTAGATTAGTAGTTATCCAAGAATCCAAGTTCCCAAGTCCAACAGAAGTGGAACAAGTGCGACGAAATGGGGCAAAACACTCAAAAACAAGAGACAGGACAAGGACCAACCTTAACTCATCCAAATACAAGAATTCTCATCTCCATTTTGAAGGGAATTCAAAATGGAAGATAATTCGAAAAGAATGAGGCAATTCCGAGTTCGGACGAAGAAGTTACGGCCAAAACAAGTTTACCGAATATCGACTTCTACGGTCAAGTATGCATACCGGTTTGCGAACGAATTTTCGTGACCTGGAGCAGTATGCAAACGGGTATGCGTACTAAAACACCTGGATTTTAATTTTAAATGATGGTATGCATACCTGGTATGTGTACCATGAAGTCCAAACATCCCAAACTACTATTTTCTAACCTAAACATTTAAGAACCTTAAACACCGATCAAGTTAGGTAGAAATCAACGATAAGAAAGATACGTGGATCATTATAAGTACTCTAAGCAAATAAATAAAAGCACAAATCTTGCTCAATTTTATAGACATACCTTTTTATATGAATCCAATCGAATTCTACAGCCTTACAAACATAATCTGTGTGCCCCAATTCTCATGCTTCCCTCACCGTATACATAGCAGGGCATTCCTTGGCGAAGATGCACTTACAACACAATCAAGTTGTGTTGAGGTGAACAATGTCTTGCTCACCACAAGTGACTTTTGGATTATTATGAAAGAGATCGCTTTTAGAACCTTTCACCTCCAAATCCATCTTTCCAAAGAACTTTTTAAGTTCCAACATCATGGATACTGCCTTCTCCATAGTCATGGAATTTTCTGGGAGATCATTCCTTTCATACTCAAAACATCATTGACTTTCTTTGGTATCCACTTCTGAGTGCGTTTAGGAACAACCGGAACCTTCTTCCCATTACGATCTCTTCTAGAATTCTCGGAAGAGAATTGGATTGACTATTCTTTTGCAAGTTAGTCTTTCTCCAATTGGGAGCATCGGATCTTTTCTTCGTCTTTACGAAGATATCCTTTTGATAACCATTACGATTATGAAAAGGATTCATATGACGTTTATAGGCAAATATAGGTTTATCACAACACTGATTCCTTTGCCTAAAGGTTGGACAGTTACAACCTGTAACGTTAAGGGGATTAGTCTTAACATATGATCTTGGTTTCACAACTTCTTGTGATGCCAAAATAAGAACATCATGAAGTTTCTCATTCCTTATACGAAAATGACATCTCCTTTCCAGGTGACCTTTGTTTCCGCAATAATGACAAATATAAGGAACGTTCTTACCTGATAGACGCATTATTGTGTCTAATATGTCTCAATTGTATATATTTTTAGTGTTCGATTTTGTATTTATTTTGTTATTTTATGTCTTTGTAGGTATTTTTAGAGAAATAAGCTCTTGCGGCGAAATTGGCTCGAAAAGTGGTGTTTTACACCCCAGGATAGAGTACAAAAGGAACCCCAGAAATGCACCGGAAGCACCCAAAAAATGTGTCGGAGGAACCCCGGAAAAATTACTATCTACGCCCAAAAATTACTATTTGCACCCCATAAGACAAGTGCTAAAGGGACACTCGTGCAGGATTAGGGGGAGGACATGTTCTTCTCAAATTCAAAAAAATATTTTTGGCGGGAAAATTTTCCCTTTCACTGGCAGAATTTCAATCGGATGTTTGGACGTGATTTAGTAAAATTCAATCCCTGAAACTTAGTGGGTAGACGTGATATGACTATAGAAAGCTAGTATGGGTGATTTTATCGATCAAATTTGGCTGGATAACTTGTTTTAATCCAAACAGGGAGTTGGAGGGAAAACATGAGCTTGCACGAGTTGTAAGAAATTTAAACGTGTACTGCACGTGTTTGGAAGACTCAATAGATATCCTAGAGCATGAAGAAGGTATAGAATGAAAGAAATACAGCTGCATGCGCGTGGAAGATCAAAAAATGGAAATTATTGCTGTGAGAATAAAAATAATAAAGAGAAGATTTTTTGAAGTTATGGAGGAGATTCGATGCATCTTTCGGGTATAAATAGATTACCCAGGTCATATAGAAGGGGTGTCTAGAGTTTGGGGTTGAGAGGAGAGCTAAGGAGGCGTGAATCAAGAGTTTTCAGAACTCTGTTGTTGTTGCTGCTGCTGCTCGTGAAGAACAGGGAAACAGCGATGGTTTCTTCAACTGGTTGTAACAGTTTCTTCAACTGGTTTGCAACATTTATCTTCATTGTAACAGTTTCTTCAACCTCTTCTGCAACATTTATCTTCAGATTTGTAACGATTATCTTCATCATAACAGTTGAGAGTTGAAACAGTCGGTGTAACGCACCTGTGCTGTTGCAGATTTCCTGTTTCATTATTTTCTCTTCTTGTAAACACTTTTTGAGCCATGAATACATATTTTGAGTTTGTTTTCGACATGATGAGTTAAACCCCCAACACTGGGACGACGGAGGAGGCCGAACTTCATACATGGGTAAATTTATTTTATTTATATTATGACTTTTGCACTAAAATTAATTGAAATATGATTTGATTAAATTGGTTGTCATTTGATTAGATGGGTCATGCTTAGCTTAGGTGATTTGATGTCCCATGCTTAACATTTACAATCAATGTTTTGAGAATCTACCTTGGCAAAAATAGAGTCCATGTTTATATTTGTTGAGCTAAAATTGTTGAGAATAAATAATTGAACCTTATGTTATGAAGATTGGCCGAATCCTTAGTTCCAGTACCTCTCGCACCATTTGTAATTTTATTGTATATAATTTTTATTAAATTTAAAAACTCGAATCTTCATAAGTCTCAACGAACCTTTTACTACCACTATCTAAAATTAGATCAATTTCTGGCGCCGCTACCGGGGATTTGTTTTTAGATTTAGAGTTTTTAGATTTTTGTTCGTTTTTACGTTTCTTGGGTATTTGTCTTTTTGTTGCAGGTTTTGAATCAAAGAGGAATTGGAGACGAAAGACCTGGGGGATTAAAAGCTAGACAAAGCGAAAAGAACGGAGAAAAGACGAAGATACTTTATTTTATTTTATTTTATTTTATTTTATTTTATTTTATTTTATTTTATTTTATTTTATTTTTTTTTATTTTTTTTTGGAACATTAAACATTGGACTTTAATTATTTTTTAAACCCTACGGAAGGGTAAAATTTTAAATATAAACTGTTTGCAGGGAAGGACGACGATTACGATATCGTCTCGGCCCATCGGGTTCGTACATGACATAGGAGTCGTGGCCCGAGTCGACTACAACCGTTTCATCGCCCTTCTGGTACGAGAGGTAATCTTCTAAACACCCGCGAATCCCCTGTCAGCGGGTTTACTGTCTTCCTTAAGGTGCATATATGTTGAGGTTTTGAATACGGACTTTAATTTCTTAATAAAGGGCAAGGCCAGGCCATACAAGATAAGGGTTCGGATTTCATCACCGTTCTCTTCTTGCCCGCCTTAGGAACACATAACCTACGCGAACCCTAGCTTAAAATACTGATTAGAACGAGACCGATAGGGTAACGAGCTTGTAGGAAAGTCATTCAAAGGGAAGTATTGGGTATCTTATTAGCTTAACTCAAAAGTTCAGGAAGATTACTGTGAGTCGACTAGAGCCGCCCTAACGGGAAACGTTGCCAAAGAGGTGGGGGTATCAAAGCTCCTCTTAGCTTCCCCTACTTCTCTTCGACTCACTTTATTCGGATCGATCTAGAGAGATTTGCTAAAACGATACCTAGTTGCCTTTTGGAGGAATAGAAGTTGGTCTAGAAATAATCTAAGGGAGCCATCATGCTTGTTGTTTTCTAGATTTTATAGGTTTGATTTGTTCGAGTCATCCTTGCTTGTGATTGTGTAGAATTCCCTTGCAATTAAGAATGTCGAACTGGTATGATAGAAGCCAATACAATGAGTATCGACCTGAATTTGATTATGGACATCATCATTTTTATGACCATGGTGGGAATAGTAGTTGGGAACGCCAATCTTTTAAAGGTTATGGTTCATCCCATGGTGAGCCCGAGTACTATCCACACACGAATTGGTCTTACGAGATTAATTCTAATAATTTGTCTTTACTAGAGTCGACACGTAAGTTAGCTGAGACAGCACGTAAGTTTGCAGAAATGAATAACTTAGTTATAGACGAGAGTGCAACGAGTGAACTTCCTTTACCTTCTTTCCTAGATTATGTCAGGAAATCATGTGAGTCGGCCCAGAAGCTTTTGTTAAAGACCCAGAAAAGAACTTCTCTAAAAGATCTAATTATTCAAAATAGTGTTTCCGATTCTACTCTTGATATCAATGGTGAATATTTGCCTAATTTAGAGGACGAGGTTAGAATAAAAGACACTGATTATTTAGATAAGGTTCAATCATCTTCGTACTATTATGATGATGAGGATAGTAATAATGAAGAATCTGAAATATGTAGGCATAGTGATCAGGAAACTATTAATCCAATTGAGCTTTGTAATGATTATATTATTTCTAGTTCAAATCCAAATAATTTTTATGATTATTCACCTATTCAAAAGGACGAGGATTTGATTAGGGATACCACCGTTTTAGACGATGCAGTTTTTCCTTTTGATTACGAAGCCGATAGTGGTATAGAGGAATGGGTTTATTCTGAAAATGTTGTTTTAGAGTCTAGCGACTTAGAAACAATAGTCTTAGACGAAGAAGATAGACCCTTAGAGATGAGTAAAGATGCACTACCTGATAATAACTTAGAAGAATCAATTGACCATTTCAAAGAATCTGATGATCTAGAAATTAGGGAGATTGTGACTAGTCTACCTAGAGACACTGAAAACTCTAAGTTTGGGGGTGATTATCACTTTCCTAGTGCCTTACCTTTAACTCTCAGAAAGTCCCCTCACTTAGGACTTTATATCTGTGCCTCGACCATTTTACAAGATTACCTTCATACTCGTTTTCCCGAACCTAATGATGTCCAGGAAGAAGTTCAGTCGTTAGAAACCTATCCTATGGTTGATGTGGTTTGCCCAGGCTATGATACCCAAATTGACTTTGCTTTCCCACCAAATAGTTTTCTTCCAACTGTGGGAACGTTTATATTTCAAATGTGTCACTTATCAAGTTCTGAGACTAAGCCTAAGTACTTTAGGTTAATAGAATCGACACATTTACTTAAGAATGACCACTACTTTCATTGTGGTCAATTATGTAAGTCAAATCTGATTGACTTAGAGGATCCTCAGTTATTTAGGTTATTATTGTGTGCTTCTAAGTTCTTATTTGAGTTTTTCCAGACTTTAGGACCTAATGATTCAGATCCCACCTATGAGGAAATGCATCCAATGAAAATACTTTATCTAGACCCTTTCATAGAACCTGAACCTGAACCACAGTTAGCAATAGTTATCAGGAAACTAGGTAAGGTCATGCGATACTTGTTCACTTTCTTGGCTTATTGTTGTTTCCTATGGTCAGCTCAACTTGGTTTTGAAGACCCGCAGTTATTCCGACTACTGTTATACGATTCGAGGTGACTAATCCTTTCCAATGTCTGGCTGAAGACTTTAAGCTTAGCACTTCTTGGGAGGTAACCCATTCTCATGCAATACGGTAATATCTTTCCTTAACTCTTTTGCTTCAAATGATAACAGTTTCTCCTTGTTCATGCTTTTAATTTCATCTTTAGAACATTGAGGACAATGTTAGATTTAAGTTTGGGGGTATGGGAAGCTTTTTAGTTGCAATAAATAAACTCCAGAGCCTAGAAATTTATGCCTATTAAGGATGGCACTAACCAATCTAAGTGGATGGAAGCATTTTGGTTTTAGGAGTTGAGGAACCAATCTGAGTAAATGGAAACATCTATAAGAGTCTATTCGTAAAAGCGCAGAGCTCAGGTGTTAGAAATAATATGATAGTTTCGTCATATCTCGTTGAGTCCTTTTCACTTCTGTTTTTATTTTATTTTCTCTTTAAAATATGTTTCTCTAAGTGATTAGGTGGGGCTCACGATTCAAGTTGTTACCACTGCTAGGGTGTAATAGAGTGATTGAGATACTAAAAAAAAAAAAAAAAAAGACCAGACCAATCGGAATAAATTTTAACACTTGGATAGCAATATGTGTGTGTTCTCCCTGTCTCCGTCGCCTAAACAAGTGTGGAATGCAGGATCCATGGGAATTACCATGTAATCTGCTGACAAGAAGCATGTGCTTGGATCCAAAAGATCTAATCATGTCGTTAAAAAAAATAAAATAATAAAAAATAAATAAATAAAGGTTTATTACAAAGTCGACCACTGGTTCCCTTGTATATGCCAGCTGAGTTGATGTAGATTTAGAATTGTCGACCACTGGTTCCCTTGTATATGCCAGACGAGTTGATCTAGAATTAGGATTATTGACCACTGGTCCCCTTGTATATGCCAGTTGTGTTGATATTAGTCAGACCAGTATCTCAGTCCATTAGGATAGGTTCATCTTGGCAGAGGCCTTCAGACAGATATAAGAAACACCGTTCACCTAGTCAACATCAAAACATCCTATGTTTTTCTATAATCCATCTCTTAATCTATCCATGTGATTTGTTGACTCCGGATATTGATGTCCATAGTGAAACTATCTGAGTAGAGCTCTGTCACTTATATATGAATTTTAGTATGCTTGAGTGCAAACTCGTATACAACAATTGGAATTTCGCATAAGGGTACTTCCTCCCGTAATCAGAAAGTATGCCAACCAAGGAGGTTCTTTAGTGCATTCCAAGGTTCTGCGTAGATAGCTAGGGTCTGGAGTAAAGGTTTTGTGGGTACACCTCTGGTAAACCCTCCCGAGACTATAACTCGGCCACTAGGGCCACCTAGGGGTTTAAAGGCTTGTTGCACATGCTAAGTGCAATCGACGATGCCTGCGACAGTGAGTTAGGATTTTATTTTGTAGATTAAATTTGCTCGGTACTAGCAAATAATAAGTTTGGGGGTATTTTATAGACGCATTATTGTGTCTAATATGTCTCAATTGTATATATTTTTAGTGTTCGATTTTGTATTTATTTTGTTATTTTATGTCTTTGTAGGTATTTTTGGAGAAATAAGCTCTTGCGGCGAAATTGGCTCGAAAAGTGGTGTTTTACACCCCAGGATAGAGTACTAAAGGCACCCCAGAAATGCACCGGAAGCACCCCAAAAATGTGTCGGAGGAACCCCGGAAAAATTACAATCTACGCCCATAAGACAAGTGCTAAAGGGACACCCGTGCAGGATTAGGGGGAGGACATGTTCTTCTCAAATTCAAAAAAATATTTTTGGTGGGAAAATATTCCCTTTCACTGGCAGAATTTCAATCGGATGTTTGGACGTGATTTAGTGAGATTCAATCCCTGAAACTTAGTGGGTAGACGTGATATGACTATAGAAAGCTAGTATGGGTGATTTTATCGATCAAATTTGGCTGGATAACTTGTTTTAATCCAAACAAGGAGTTGGAGGAAAAATATGAGCTTGCACGAGTTGTGAGAAATTTAAACGTGTACTGCACGTGTTTGGAAGACTCAATAGATATCCTGGAGCATGAAGAAGGTATATAATGAAAGAAATACAGCTGCATGCGCGTGGAAGATCAAAAAATGGAAATTATTGCCGTGAGAATAAAAATAATAAAGAGAAGATTTTTTGAAGTTATGGAGGAGATTCGATGCATCTTTCGTGTATAAATAGATTACCCAGGTCATATAGAAGGGGTATATAGAGTTTGGGGTCGATAGGAGAGCTAAGAAGGCGTGAATCAAGAGTTTTCAGAACTCTGTTGTTGCTGCTGCTGCTGTTCGTGAAGAACAGGGAAACATCGACGGTTTCTTCAACTGGTTGTAACAGTTTCTTCAACTGGTTTGCAACATTTATCTTCATTGTAACAGTTTCTTCAACTGGTTTGCAACATTTATCTTCATTGTAACAGTTTCTTCAACCTCTTCTGCAACATTTATCTTCAGATTTGTAACGATTATCTTCATCATAACAGTTGAGAGTTGAAACAGTCGGTCTGTAACGCACCTGTGCTGTTGCAGATTTCCTGTTTCATTATTTTCTCTTCTTGTAAACATTTTTTGAGCCATGAATACATATTTTGAGTGTGTTTTCGACATGATGAGTTAAACCCCAACACTGGGACGACGGAGGAGGCCGAACTTCATACATGGGTAAATTTATTTTATTTATTTTATGACTTTTGCACTAAAATTAATTGAAATATGATTTGATTAAATTGGTTGTCATTTGATTAGATGGGTCATGTTTAGCTTAGGTGATTTGATGTCCCATGCTTAACATTTACAATCAATGTTTTGAGAATCTACCTTGGCAAAAATAGAGTCCATGTTTATATTTCTTGAGCTAAAATTGTTGAGAATAAATAATTGAACCTTATGTTATGAAGATTGGCTGAATCCTTAGTTCCAGTACCTCTCGCACCATTTGTAATATTATTTTATATAATTTTTATTAAATTTAAAAACTCGAATCTTCACAAGTCTCAACGAACCTTTTACTACCACTATCTTAAATTAGATCATTACCCGGATTCATGTGTGCTGGTTTTGGAGGTTGATAAAATTTTCTCTTTTGAACCTTAACTTCCGGTGAAGGTATTTCACTTTTTCCATCAGTGGAAACCTTTTGTTGAGAAGAATCACTAGCCTTGAAAAATTTCACCTCTTTGCTAGTACTTGGAGCATCTATTCCCTTATAGCCCAATCCTCGTGTATCACGATGATTTTTACTTGCTCCTAGCATAGTGGTTAATTTGCTTGAACTAGTATTGAACTTTTTCAAGTCATCTTCCAACATCTTGATTTTATCAAGAGCAGCAGCTAAATCAACCTCAAGGCGTTTCTCTCGAGCGAGATAAGCGCTTTCTCTGTCATCAAAACCTGTTTGTTGGGAGTTAATCCTTGCTTCAGATTATGCAAGTTTCACTTCCAACAAAAAATAATTTGATAAAGATTATCACATTCAAGTGATTTTATACGTAGGTTTTCCTCAGAATCCTTAAGGATCGATTCGTTAGAACGATTTGAAAAATAAACACCTGCGTAACATCTTCTCAATTTCTTGTTTTCTCGACAGAGAGGAGTCAGAAGAGGTGTGTCATGAGAAGTTGTCATCTTTTTCTTTTCCAATGAATTAAAAACCTTAACATACTCCGAGACTTCCTCATCAACATCTCTATCAATATCTGAATCACCTGCATCAGAAAGTTCATCCAACTGTTCTTCTAGGTGTATTTCCCAGAATTCAACAGGTTCTACATTAAGAGAATGTTTATATACTGACCTAGATGTGACAGTTCTCTCAGGTGAATCCAAACTTTGAAAATCATCTGGTAATTTGAACTGGTACTTTATAAGAGATAGCACTTCTGTCCATATCAGATCGCTACAAACACAGACTTATAAGGTCTTTAATGTGTTTGCCTGCTCTGATACCAATTGAAAAAGTGGGGGTACAACAACCTCACCCAATAATTCGCTTAGCAATCTGCATGGACTAACTCCAATATACTTTTAAGAGAATCAACTAGACAGTCAGACTCAATCTTAATAAAAACTATATCAAGGAGTTATCTCAATTTCTCGATTTAATACTTACTCAACCAAATATAAATCTGCGAGTCTAATTGTATACAATAGAAATTAACTTGAACGGTACCAAAGACCAATGTTCAAGTATCAATCAATTTCAATCAACAACCAAAGGTTGGATTTACCAATTGATCGATTTAACGCACAACCTGTGATATTTCAATTATATAACAAAATATAATACGGAAAAGAAATAACACAGACACCATAAGTTTTGTTAACGAGGAAACCGCAAATGCAAAAAAAAAACGGGACCTAGTCCAGATTGAACACACATTGTATTAAGACGCTACAGACACTAGCCTACTACAAACTAACTTCGGTCTGGACTGTATTTAAACCCCAATCAACCTCACACTGATCCAAGGTACAGTTGCGCTCCTTACGTCTCTGATCCCAGCAGGATACTACGCACTTGATTCCCTTAGCTGATCTCACCCACAACTAAGAGTTGCTACGACCCAAAGTCGAAGACTTTAATAAACAAATCTGTATCACACAGAAAAGTCTACATGAATAGATAAATCTGTCTCCCACAGAAATACCTATGAGTTTTGTTCCGTCTTTTGATAAATCATGGTGAACAGGAACCAATCGATAACCCGGACTTATATTCCTGAAGAACAACCTAGAATTATCAATCAACTTACAATAATCTTAATTGACTAGCGAAACAAGATATTGCGGAATCACAAACGATGAGACGAAGATGTTTGTGACTACTTTTCTATCTTGCCTATCGGAGAAATTAATCTCAAGCCAATCTTACGATTGTACTCAAATACGATAGAAAGAGCAAGATCAGATCACGCAACTACAAAGAGAATAGTTGGGTCTGGCTTCACAATCCCAATGAAGTCTTTAAGTCGTTAACCTACAGGGTCTCGTGAGAAACCTAAGGTTAAAGGATAATCGACTCTAGCTTATACAACTAGTATTACATAGGAGGAGTGGGGATTAGGTTTCCCAGTTGCTAGAGTTCTCCTTTGTATAGTCTCCAAATCAGGGTTTGCAATCTAAGTTACCGTGGTAAAAAAAGCATTCAATATTCACCGTTAGATGAAAACCTGATTAGATTCAAGCTAATATATTTTAACCGTTAGATCGAACTTAGCTTGTTATACACAAATGAAATGCACATTCATTTAGGTTTGTGTAACCGTACCTAAACGTGTACACCTAGTTGGTTCGACAGTAGTTAACCAAATGGTTAGCCATATGAGCACTTTCATATCAACCTTATTCATCTTCACCATAACTAGTTCAAATGACTCAAAAGAACTAGTTAGAGAGTTGTTCAATTGCTTAGATCTCATAGAAGTATACAAGACACAATCGAAGCAAAAACGATTTTGATTCACTCGAATCGATTAATGAACTTTATAGCCACGTTTTTCAAATATGCATTCCTTAGTTTATGTATGTTTAAGTTCACGAATAAACCGTTTTTAGAAAATAACCCACTCAAGTACGCATACCGGTACGCATACTTAAGTACCCGGATTGAGTTTGTTTTCAGTTCACAAACTCCAGCAGATATTCATGGGACGTGAACTTCCGGCAGTACGTGGACTTTAGTTCCGGTTATCTTGTGTAGCAAATTACGCATACTTTGGTTCAAGGATTTTGGACTTATACAAGTATGAGTTCACATACAATGTTTATATCCAATCAAGGTTATATATTCTAAACTCTCATTTCAATAATTGAAAATTTCGTAGAGGATGTTAAATAGAGGTTATTCATACACTATTTTTCATCAAAGCTTTCAAGATATTAAAATAATCAACATGACTTTCGTCACTTGTAAAGATGAACTTGGCCAAAGCGAAAGCTTACCAACACATATTTCGAGAAATAGATAAGCGAGATAAACTCGGCTCGAAATAGAAAATGTGTATAATCGAAGTCTATATAGCAATTCGACTTTTGTCTCAAGATAAGAGATAGAGTAGATAGACTTTTGAGTGATAGATAAGTTCAAGTCTCCGCATACCTTTTAGTCGATGAAGTTTCACCAGTTCCTTGAGTAGTTATTCATCTTTGTATGATGAACGACGTGGAGTCTAGAGCTCAACTACACTTTCTATCCTAGTCCGAGACTTAGCTATAAGTAGACTAGAAATCAACACTTATATTTTTGGAAACTAAACTTGACAAACAATCTAGAGATAGAAACGCTTGCGAGTTTGACCGAGCAGTGCTCTAACACAGAGTCAATTCCAAGTTCAGAGTTGCACAGAAGGAAGAAGTTAGGGTTTTGGTCCAAGAAACCCTAATTCGCAAGTCTAATCTCTCAAAATGGAAATTTTACTTCATCAAGGCTCAATTTTCATGCTAGTAGCGTCTCCTAAATACAAGATTCCTAAAATATCCCAAGTCCAGAGTTGATTCGAAGTCCAGAATCGGAGCAAGTAAAGACTAGGCGTCAATTCGGGGACTCCGCAAGAAAGATTGTAAATTCGCGCTTGAACCATTTGTACCCATCTGTATACTCATCATGGAACAATCAAGGTTCTACTCTGAGTAGGGGACTTAATGTATATGGTGAAATTTGGACAAGGGGAAAGAGTGTCATTTCATGACCATATACAAAATTCAACTCTTAGGTAGAGATTAAGCCCTTAGGCCTCAAGGCACTTTTAGACATGATTTCTAGTATACGTCCCCACGAGACACTGCTGGTCGTGATGCCGTGACTCCTAGTGCACATCCCCAATGAGATACTGCTGGTCACGTAGGTTTTGTAGAGCTTAAAACGTCCCTGGCAGACTTATGAACCAGAACAGCCACAATTCCAGCATGTCTTCACGATGCGTAGCTGATTGTGATGCCATGATTTTTTATTTTATTTTTATGAATCACATAGATTTTATTAAAATTGAAAATATTTACAACTCAATTACAGGAGAAAATTAATAAAAGCAAAAATTAATGAATAGTCTCATTTCTAAGACTAAACAACTAACTCAAAGCAATGAAACTATAAACTCAACAAAACCTAAAGTAATCAACATTTGGCATTTCAATCCTTGGTAGATATTGAGGTCTTCCAATGTGAAGCTGTCTTTCACTTGCTGCTAATGAGGCTCCCTTTTTTGCAATACAATCAGCAGAGAAATTAACTTCCCTGTAGCAGTGCTTATACCTTATTTGAGTGAATTTTCTCACAGCCATCCTCCATCTCCCTTTGAGAAACCAAGGTACCTTACCCTGAGAAAATTATGCAAGCACAGTTTTTGAATCTGACACAATAATGATACTATGCATACTCCATTGAATTGCTAGTTCCAAGGCACACATGACACCATAAGTTTCTGCCAGATAATTTGAAGCTACACCTATACCGCCAGTTAGAGTTCCAATTACCTAACATGCTGGATCTCTGACAACAACACCAAATCCTGCAGTCCCAGGATTTCCAAAGGAAAAACCATCACAACAGAACATTATAAAACCTTGCTCAGGTGGAAGACAATTACATTTTTTTAATACACTGAAACCTGGACTGTCTAAGACCCAAATGAAATCTAGCAATGATTTCTTGGTCATAGTTCTGACACCACTTGGTTCATGTGATTCTTAAACCACCTTCATGCACTAATTTCAGAACTCTGCATTTAAACCTCTGCATATTTGGCTTGATATCCTCAAAAAATCTTTTATTCTTCTGAAACCACAGTTCCTTTAGAATGATACAAGCAGCAGTTATCTAAACTTGTTTAACCAGAGGGCTATTATTTGAAGCACATTTCCATACATCATCAAAATATTTTGGCAGATTAAACTTAAATATGGAGCATATCCACCTCCAAATACCTATATTGAAACTGCATTCCCACAACAAGTGATGCATACTATCTCGTTCTGTCTCACAGATGCAACATCTAGATACCATTTCATATCCATTTCTAATCATCGTAGTGTCATCAGTGTACACCCCCTGAATAAGCTTCCATACATTACTTGCTACAGAAGGATGAAGAAAAGGTTTTCATATGTACCTGGACTAGCTTACTGACAGTTCTTTGTGCCTTAATTTATTCACAGCCTCAGGAATTGAGAATTCACCTTTTAAGTTGCATGTCCATATTAGAACATCTTCACCTCCTAGGACCTTTGGATGTCTAAGATTTTGTATTATCTGTTGAAGATCAGTATTTAAAGACCATACTCCATCTAACAAAATATCTGAAACTTTTAAGTTAATATTTTCAGATACATAAGAAATATATCCAAACCTATCAATGAAAGTACTATCACCAATCCAAGTATCAAACCAGACAGAGATTTTAGCACCATCTCCAATACTCCATCTAATTTCTCCATTAAGTGCCTCCCAAGCCCATTTCAAACCTAGCCACACATAAGATTTTTGCCACCTTGTACTCCATTGACCAATTTTATCCTTGTATTTTTCTTGAAAAAATAGAGCCCAATCTTCTTTTGAATTATTAATTTTCCACATCATCTTCATAAGAAAAGCTCTGTTAATAATTTCAAGCCTTGAAATGCCTAAACCCCCTTCACTGATGACATGATTCCTAGTATACACCCTCGACGAGATACTGTTGGTCATGTAGGCTCTGTAGATGCGTAAAAACGTCCCCGACGGACTTTTGACCCATAGTAGAGACATACATGTCTCCTGTAAGCACGACCCACCCTATTTGAGATCAAGGACTGATTCCTAGTACATCATCGCGACATACACTGGTCATGTCTACTCAAGGCTCTGACTCGACTTACTGAGGTTTCCGAATAATTCCTAGGACATCCCTGCGAGATACACTGGTTATTCTTCCTTTAGGCCCTTTAGACAGACTCCTAGAACATCCTTTCGAGATACACTGGTATTTTCGGCCCCATCATATATGGACACACAGTTGATTCCTAGTACAAGGTACGCTTTATTTTATGGGAAGCTTTTCATGATTCTCTTCCAACTAGGGATATGCTAAGTCATCGTGGAGTTAACATAGACATTGATCAATACGTCTTATGCAATGACGTTAGGGAATCAGCGAATCATATGTTCATTCATT
This sequence comes from Papaver atlanticum, assembly GCA_023531105.1. Taxonomy (NCBI): domain Eukaryota; kingdom Viridiplantae; phylum Streptophyta; class Magnoliopsida; order Ranunculales; family Papaveraceae; genus Papaver; species Papaver atlanticum. Next base: position 4,198,060 of record JAJJMB010003633.1, read on the forward strand.
GCACATATTCTTTTGAGGTTTGGAAATACTTCATTGCTTCCTTCAGAATTGCTTGGCCTATTCCAAGTACTTTACTCCAATTATTTGAAGCATGAGACACCAATGTTTTGCGAGGCAAAGGTAGATATGTTTGGTAAATTTTACATTTTGCTATTTTTTGGGTTTTGTGGAAGGAAAGGAATGGAAGGGTTTTTAAAGGTTGACATAAGTGCGTGCAAGAAAATATAGATTTGGTGAAACAATTGGTAGTTTTATGGTCTTGCGATAATGATACTTTCAAGTATGTCGATCCTAGTTTAATTTTGAGTAATTGGGAAACTCTAATGTGTATGTAATATCTTTATATTGACCTTGGTTTAATCCTTGGTTCTCTTTTCTTTTTTATATAACCTTCTCCTTCGAAAAAAAAAATTAAGCCAAAGTCTCGCAGAGGCATTAATCGGGCATACAAAGCATTTTCTCTCTCTCCAGGACGAGTCCCAGTTGACCACAGAGAGATTCGGATCCGTTAAGAAAATCTTCATAGAGATTTTTGATCTTTTTGCAAAATCTCGGAGAGATTCAAATCTCTCTGCAAAATATCGGAGAGATTCAAATCTCTCTTCAAAATCTCGGAGAGATTCAAATCTCTCCCTAAAATCTCGGAGAGATTCAAATATCTCGGGAAATCTCAGACAAGGATGAATATTTCTCATAGTAGGAACGAGCCTCATGTAGGAATCAATTGAGTCTCCTTTTAAGACTCTCCACACGAATTCTGAGGCATCCCATGCCTTTTCACGTGACTCATCCTAGTCATTCTTACAAATCGGAGAATATCTCTCTATCTTGGCCAACTCGGCTAAAGAGAATATTTCTCTCCCTTAACACATCATCACAAAGGTTGACTCAGCTTCACACAAATGGAGGGATAATAATTAGGGTTTTGGTCTGGCGGTCTACAACACGTGTGAGAAATACCCGGCTTATTTCTCACCGCAGAAGAGAGTAAAGGCGGTGGAATAATGAGATAAACTCAACCTAGTTTATCTCTATTCCTGAAGAGACGGGAGAATTGCTCCACATGGCACGGAAAGCAATCCTTATCTTCACCGACCTGAGATTAGAGAATTCATCTATAAATAGGTCATTTATTTCTCTAAGCTACGATCATCTTTCTTATAACCTTTCAGAGAAATTCTTCTTCAAACCCTAGAATTCTCTGATCTCTCTCTTCATCTGCTTCCCTCCCTAAGACCAGCCCTAAATCTCTTCCATGTGACTGAAGCAGCCTTTGAATGGCCACTGTGTGTGGTTTAGGCAGAGATTGTTCGTGCTCAACCTCCCGTAACTCACTTTCAGAAACCCTAGAATCCCACTTCTAACATCTCTCGGATTTTAGGTAACTACACTTAATACACTTCATGTTCCTTCTGTTTCACATAAACTACTTCTAGTTCATAAGTTTACTAAAGATAAGCTGGGAGGAGAATTTTCCAAGGGATGAGTAGAAATGGGCTTTATCCTATGCATTTTTTGGACATACCCGCTTCTGATGCTGCTTTGTCTGCTAAAAGATTAGGTCATCCTTCTTTTCAGTCTTTATAGAGAATCTGTCACTTTTTGTCTATTGAGTTGTCTAGAGAACCTCTATTATGTAGTGATTTCCATTTAGGTAGATGTCACAAGTTACCTTTTTCATTATCTACTTTTGTGTTAAATAACCATTGCAATTGTTGTACATGGATTTATGGGGCCAAGTCCTGTTACATTAAATAGTGGTTATACATACTATTACAATATAATTGATGATTACAACAAGTACTGTTTGATTTTTTTATTTAATGAGAAAATCAGACTTTGTTTCTAATTTTCAAGGCTTTTAAGTCACAAGTTGAGAATTATTTTGACCTTCATATCAAAGTTATTAGAACATATGGAGGAGGAGAATTCATAAATACAGAACTCGGATCATTATTATCTGACTCTGGTATTATTCATCAGTACACTTGTGCCTACACACCAAAGAAAAATGGAATGGAAAAAAAATTTTAAAAAAATACTTAGTTGATTTATGTAGAACTTTATTACTTCAATCAAATCTTGCTGACTCATTCTGGGTTGATGCAATCAAGACAGCTAACTACTTGGTCAACAAATTACTTGCTGCTTCTTTATCTTTTATATCCCCTAATGAGAAACTATATGGAGCAGTACCCAATTATACATACTTAAGAGTCTTTGGATGTGCCTGATATCCTTAGTTGAAATTTTATACTCACTTAAAGTTACAGGCAAGAAGCAAAATGTGCATCTTTTTAGGATATTCTTCTTCTCAAAAAGGTTATAGATTTTTTGAACCTTATTCTAAAAGAGTCTACATATCCAGACATGTTACATTTGATGAAAGTCACTTTCCTGCTTTAGCATGTAAGTTGTTTGCAGTTTTAAATGTCGATGCTCAACAATCTTTACTTCATTCAGATAATAATTTTCCTGTTATATCTTCACCAAATAATGATACTTCAGCCGACTCTACTTCACATGATTCTTCATCACCAGCACCTGAGTCAATCAATGTATCTGCTCCTTCTACAGTCGTTTCTCCAGATATTTCTACACTTGTGCCTAATACTTCTATAGCAGTTTCTCCAGTTATAGCACCAACACATAAAATGCAAACTAGAGGTAAGAGTGGAATCTTCAAAAACAAAGCATTTTTCAGCACCATATATCCTCTGTCTATGGCTCTTATCCAAAATTGCAGAGTGTGCTCTTACTTCTTATAAACAAGCTATGAAATCTGCAAAATGGTTGAACTCCGTGCACAATGAAAACACTGCACTGAAATTAGCTGGCACTTGGACTCTTGTTGATCCATCACAAGCAACTAACCTAGTTGGATGCAAATGGGTTTTCAAATTAAACATAACCCTGATGGGAGTGTAGAAAGGTACAAATCTAGATTAGTGGCAAAGGGTTTTCACCAGGAAAAAGGATTACATTATACTAAAACTTCCAGTCCAGTTGCAAAGCCTACAACAATAAGACTCATTTTATGTTTATCTATACATAATGACTAGGAAATTAAACAACTTGATAGTAGTAATGCCTTTCTACATAGAGATCTTCAAGAAGATGTGTACATGACTCAACCTCCTAGATTTGAAGACAAGGATAAACCACACTTTATCTGTAAGCTTCATAAGTCTATTTATGGCTTGAAACAAACCCCAAGGGCCTAGTATGAGAAACTCATGGATGCTCTCTTAGCTATGAACTTCAAAGCTTCATCTGCTGATACTTCTTTATTCATTTATTCTTTTGGTTCTGTTCTTGCAATTTTTGTAGTGATGATATTCTCATAACTGGTTCTTCTTCTCTATTCTGCAATGAGGTAATCTCCAAACTCTCCTCTTCTTTTCCTGTCAGGGATATATGACCAATTTATTATTTCTTGGATTTGGAGATTAAGAGGAATGAATCTGCTATGCACTTTCCTCAAACCAAATATATAATGAATTTACTAAATAAAACTAATATGATTGATGTCAAACCTTGCACCACATGCTATAGATGATACTAAAATGAGTAAAACTGATGGAAATCCAATACCAGATGCCACTGAGTATAGATCATTAGTTTGTGCTTTAAAATATATTACTTGGACAAGACCGGAAATATGTTATGCTGTAAATCAGGGTTGTCAACATATGAGTTCACCAACAGATGTTCATCTAACTGTTGCGAAGAGAATATTCAGATATTTAAAGCACACTATTGAATATGGCATTGTTCTTCAATAAAGGACTTACAGCCATTTCATCATTCTTTGATTCTGATTGGGATGGAAATCCAGATGATATGAGGTCCACCAATAGATATTTTGTGTTTTTTGGTTCAAGTTCCATTTCTTGGTCTTCCAAGAAACAACCAATTATTGCCAGGAGCTCCAGTGAGGTAGAGTATAGAGCTTTAGCACATACAACAGCTGAGGTCTTATGGGTTTGTCAGCTACCCAAAGATCTACATGTTTTTCTTTCTTACCGTCCTAGTTTGGGATGTGACAACAAGGGTTCTATTTCTTTAGCCTCTAATCCAGTCATGCACAGCAGGATGAAGCATGTGGCAATCGATTTGCACTTCATCAGAGAACTCATTCAATCTAAAGTTTTGAAGATCTACTATGTTCCTACTGATGCTCTTGTAGCAGATGTTTTACTAAGGGTTTAGGAGCTGCCAAGTCTGATTTTTTACCTCACAAGTTGACAGTGTTACCCACAGCTCAACTTAAGGGGGATAGTAAGCAATGTTATTATCTGTGGTAGCTCTTAGGGTGTTATGATCGTTTTTATGTCTGTGTTAATTATTATTTTTCAGTTCTGTTAACTGTAACAGACTGTACGATCTTCTATTTCCGTTTCCTGTTATTTGTAAATGTCGGTATCACCTCTAGTAACTATGGCAACTATATAAGTCGTATCATGCTTTCATTGTGGTTGATAAGATTCTTCTTTCTCTTTTCTCAACCTTTCTCTACTAGTGATCAAATTTGCCAAGGTTTTTTTGTTTAAAATGTTGAGAGTGCGAAGTTGAACTCGTGACCTCTCGAGTATTCTTAGCTTTCTTTTCTTCTTTTTTTTTCTTTTTTTTTTGAAGCATGAGTATTCCTAGCTGATTAGTACCAAGGTACCAAGCAAAAGTGACCTTGTAGGGAGCAGTACCAAGCAAAAGTTCAATCAGGCGGAATTTGCTAACCCCTCTTTAATCTATGACTGGTCATGCTCATAGACTCATAATCCAGTGGGCAAAGAAAATATCCAAATTTAGTAGTATCACATTCTAGGGAATACTTCTTTTCACTATGTGTTACAAGGTACAAGTATGAGAATACACAGAAAAATCCACAATTAAAATTAAAATATTTCACAAATGATACAAATAAAAATGCACAACAAAATTACAAGTTTCACAAATGACTAATGAGAAGGTATTATTATTATTATTATGACGATGCAACATTAGGCCAATCTTTTCTAAAATACATCACACTAAGAGGGAAATTAAAAATAGAACCCAAAAAGGGATGATGCCTAAGCACATAACAAACAAACAATCTAGGGAGCCTGAAATGAACAATGTATCACGCCAGGAGCTCCTCCGAACAAATAATACCCCCTAGCAATTTATTTGAGGGAACTGGTAAACTTTTTATGAACATCCAGTAGTCATACTTTCTGAGATCGATTGCGGTTCGCCTTCTTGTAAACATCCAATAGGAGGAATTGTGAGAGTTTCTAAATTTCCATAAGCATTCCAGCAAAATGGTTCATCCACCATTTCGCCCAATGAAGGAAACAGTTCGACTTCAGAAAGTGTTATATTCGTACACGCGACAGAGTCGCTGCACGCAAAATGTATAGGCGGGCTTCTAACATCGTACGTTCCCTTTATGTTTTTGTATGAAACGCCGTTTACGAATACAGCCGAAGTTTGATTGTGACAACCTTTTGTGAAACAGTAGTATTGGTCTATGATAATGCAGTTTCTTACATTCTCCATTTCAATGTTTTCAAAGTTTATATTGGTTACTGAACCCATTCCGCCTTGCCATGTCTTGATTCTTACTCCATTGTCCGAGTTTCTTATAACTGAATCTCTTACTGTTATGTTCGAAACGCAGGCTTGCGAATTGTGTACCCCTAGACTTCCAATGCTGCAAGAAAAATAAAAACTTCAGCTGATTAGTTTCAGAGAAGTTACATATTTATAAGAAGACAAGCCTAATGAATTTAGACATAAGTTGAAGATTGATGGCTTGTAGATACCTGATTCCATGACTAGGTCCACAAGTGACGTTCTGTATATCGATGTCTGTACTACCCGGTCCGATGGAAATGCAATCGTCACCTGTTCAGAATCAAAATTGAAGTCATTTTGCAAGGCTACGATTGAGAAAATGAATACAAGGAATTGTATCAATTCAATTTTTACCGTTTGAAATGAGGGAATTGTATATGCCAACAGAATTTGAATCAGAAATGTGGATTCCATCTGTATTAGGACTAAGGGCGGGTGAAAGTATGGACAGTCTCTCAATTCGTACGCCGTTGCAACCTTGGAATATCATGTGGAACTGAGGACTGTTTTGAATTGTTAGGTCCCCAACCATCACATTAGAGCTCATGAAAAACCTGATTAACTGAAAAGAACAAAGAACAAAATTGGTATCGTTTAGCATTATGCACATAAACTCTTTACGATGATTGATTCTTCGATTAGGCTGCCACTTACAGCTGGGCTGTCGCAAGGGCCGGGCAGTGTCGTTCCATTAGGACCCTGTAATTCATTTTAAACTTAAAGTAAGAAATATGTAACATTAAAATCGAAAGTTCAAGAAAAGGTTACAGAAAAATGAATGAGGATTCTTGAATTACCCTGTGAGGTTTGCACGGAAGCTCCCACCATTGTTGTCCATTCCCTTCGACTGTTCCACTTCCTGTAAAAGTCATTCCATCTACTCTATAAAACACAAGCCATTGCCTCGCACTGTCGGATTTCGGCCAGCAATCAGGTCCATCTGGGGGCATAAGAACTCCATCCACCTAATCAACCCAAACAAAATTAAACATTTTAAGTAATATGAAAACTAAAGATTCATAGAAACAAAAGAAAAATGATTTGCTTTCCGGAACTTGGAGAAATGGTTTGAGCTTACTTGGAAAACAAATCCAGGTTTGCAAGGGCCTGAAAATATTGTGGATGTGATTGAAAAGACGTAACCACTAGGAACCAAAACAACCCCGGATTCAACATCACAAGCATCTTTCCATGCCGCAACGAATGCGTCTCGGTCGTTAGTTGTTCCATCTCCTACAGCTCCATAAGACATTACATTGAAGATACAAGGATCCGAAGAGGAATTGCTCGAGTTATCACCAGGGTCATCGGGGCTAGGCTCGTCAGGACTAGTTGGAGCGTAAGCAGGGGACGGAAACACACCAATTTCAATGTCCACGTCTTGAACACTTTTTTGCTTCTTATGATAATGAAATCTTCCTTCCACGTTATAACTAAAACAGTTGATTGATATAAAAAGCATGATAATCCAAATGAAGAACAACAACCTGTTATGTGTTTCCATTGAAAAGAAGAACTGATCAGCTCAAGAAATTGGCAATGTTGAAGAAAATGTATTGGTATTTGGCAAGCAACCCACACTCAAAACACTAGTCTCTTTAATAGAAACACACTCCAAATGCAGCTTCTCAATGTTGTTGAAATTGATAACCAACAGTGGAGAGCAAAGGAAAACAAAGAAAGGGTAGAAGTATAGAGACAGGAAGGGGTTAACTTTGTAATTGTATTGCTTGCTTTAAGTTAAGTATAACCAATTGAAAGTGAAGTATATTTATAGTTATTCAAAAAGTTTCTTTCTGATACAAAGAGTAAACACTTGTCACATTTTGGTTGATCTATACATCATTGTCCACGAAAGAATTACTAGAACCTTGTGATGAAGTTTTGGAAGTCTCTCTCGCTGCAGCTTCAAATGTTTGAGTGTTCCTTTATTGTGTATTTAATGTTTGTTTGTTTGTTTGGATTTGTGGTTCAAACTTCAGAGATGTTCTCATGATTTCTCTCGTGCATTTACTCTTTTTTGTTCGAAAGTGAAGTGAACTGAACAACTTGTGATTCATTTTAATGAAACTTTGCATGTTACTAAGAAATTGTGTGACCGACCAGTTCATGATCCCAAGAAGGATTGTCAAAAATTACATTTTTACCGGTAGCAAAGAGGGTCAGTAACTAAATTAGGGTCATAGCCTCATAGGGTGTATGTACCCTAACTGAAGTTATATTGTTGATACTATCTCGAAGATCTTTAAGTAATTATTAGATACTCTTTATTAAGCTTATAAGTGATATTGATGTATTTTGTTGGTATTGTGATCGCAACATCTTGTATAATCATGCACATTTTTATAGTTTAATATACGTATGTCGATACATACAAACAAGTACTTGAACGTCGGTTCGACGAATATACTTGCAACATAAACAGTGTTGTTATTGTTTTATGAGTTTTAAGTTAAAGATGCTGCATTATGTTGTTTAGGCGTGTGGTGAAGGAGGAGGTGATGAAAAATGAAAATACATTAGAAGGGACTTGTGGATGTGGTTTGATTGGAAAGGATTTTCGTTCTCGTGACTCATTCATGTAATTTAGTTCCTGATTTTGTTGACATATATAGAATGAGAGAGAGGTTGGTAGTGATGAATGTATGGTAGATATAGACAGACATGAATACAAATAGCAGCAATGCAAATATATTAAAGCAAATTCATTCAGTCACGGGTGGAAGGATTCCAAACTTTTGTTGCTGCCCTAATTAGGAGAGGACCTAGACAGACAAATAGTTCGTGTTATGTCCTGGCCATGACCAAACAAAAGGAATTGCATCACAATCACAATTATATGAACTACAACTTCAAAGATTTCTCAATATTATGTTAGGGCCACTTAACCACCTTATCATGTCGATTCCGGAGTATGCACTGGGTTTTGCATTATTGAATCGGGCAATTTCGAGCTTAGACCGGCCTCAAGTAGCCAACAATGTATGGGTGGTAATTTTTAAGGTTGTAATTGTGAGATGTGGAGTAGTAGTTCAAACTTTAAATTTGAACGTGAAGAGTTCTCGAGTGGTTTTCAGGTTATACGTCTTGTTGTCTTTTTAAGGTAATCAACCATTTCCACCACTACAAACTCAACAACACTTCATGTGTTCATCACATGTACTCCTCCAAATGAGCAATATGTTGCTGACATTTAAGATTGATGCTGTTCTAGCTAGTTCATTTTCACTCTCCCTATTCAATCTGACACGTGGTGTGGTGACATGATTTGGGCATACGACATTCACGGGTTTGATTTTACTGTATATGGTCACGGACTGGTGAAAAGATTGTGTTGGGAGGCCAGTAGTTGACTTGACTCGATCAGTTCTACTCTGGCTCATATCCGTTACGTATACAGCAATTTACCAAGACACGAAATTAAAATAGCAGTATGACTATGTGCCCTTATCAAGAGACAGGTGCAAAATAGTGGATGGAATTTACACCTTTAAGGCAATTCCATGGCAATGAACGAATACAATTATTTGCCAAGCCAGGTGGATAGTCAAACACGATTCTGCACTATGGGAAAAGCAGTGAGCGGAGGATGATCAAACGCGTGGACGTACCAAAACAACTCACCAGCGGGTGATCAAAACACATGGCCCACAGGGGATCTAGAGAAATCTTCAACGGGTAAAAACCTAACGGTTCTTTTCTCAACGGCTACAACTTTCAAATGCTATAAAATCCTTCATTTGAATTCATTTTCACTCACACCACTCCACTCTCTTCTTCCTATTCTTCTAAACAAAATCTTCCTACAAAATGAGCAATCTGGTAAGAGCTGCCGTTAACAGTTTGAGGCATAAAAAAGATCGAAAACATGAAAAAAATGCCGAGGCCTTCCACGGATGTAGATTTTAATCAGAAACGTGAAGCATAGTTTGCTTTGTGAGTGTTGTTGCTGCTACAACATTAGTTGAAGGTCATGTGTCGGGGCATCAAGAGCGGTCTGAGAATTATTATAAAATGAGAGGTGGTTATAGAGTTAAATGTTATTTATTCTGGTCTTCCCGCTGCAGTCCGGGCAAGAGTTGATAGATATCCCTGGCGTGCGTTTTATTTTGTGAAGCCCAGAAAACACAACAACAAAATTACGAAAATGTTGGTAGAAAGGTGGTGGACAACCACGCACACGTTCCATTTCATAAATTTTGAAATTGGCAAGTCTGTTTAACTAAAATTAAAATTTTTAAGCAATTACTAAATAATCCAAAACAATTAATTATGGTTGATATTATTCTTATAAATAGGAATTACGCCCCTTGATTTGTAATTCATTTGTGGGATTACAAGTGAAGTGGAAGAGCCTGTATCATTCAACCAAAACGAATGGATGTCAAATGATAAATGGAGGAATCTTCTTCCCTTGTTTTTAGAATCGCAAGTACGTGAAGATCATAAAGATTTGAAAGGAGGTAAATTACATTGTTCAGCGTTGTTATACAAGAAAAACTCAACAAATGAAGTTGAATATCCTGAACTCGAAAGAGTGTTTATCTTATGGTTGATGGGTCAGACGTTCTTTCCAAACTCGACTACTGTTTCTCATATTGGTTGGCTCGAAGCGTTACAAGATCTTGAAAAGGCACCATATTATGATTGGGGGTCTGAAATTTTAGGAGAAATGTACTGTGGGTTGGATCAAGCGTCCATAGGTATACATAACTTCACTGGTTTCTGGGCATCATAGAGGTAAATATCTGAATTATTATTTTAAAATTTAAAGAATTTTTATGAACAAAAAAACAGACATGGTCCAAAATACTAAATTATGGACTAATTTGCAGTATTGGTGGTATACCTACTTTCGTGTTGGTAAACCAGTTCTTAAAGACAACACCCGTAGAATTATGAATTTCAATACTTGACATGTACTACACAACTAACTGGGCAAAGTACATTGGTAGCGATGGCTCGGCTTCCAGTTTTGTTCAGAGGTATCAACAGAGGACTCGGAGCCACAAAATCTTGTTATCCACCCTTACGTTAATTATCCTCATTTTCGAAATGAAGAGGTACGATCTATTCTTGATTATTCTCTCCGAAGAGTTGATTTTTACACTCCGGAAACGGAGAGAGGTGTTGGGTACCTGGGAGAAAGATTATTGTTCCAATTACAGGGGATTTATGCAATTGCAATTAACCCTCCACGCCAGATGCAAACCTCTGCATATTTCGTTCGGGAGATAATGACGACGTGGGTGAGGTGTGAACTAAACACACGGGTGGATATTACTGAAGAGCAGTATGTAAACTGGCACTAGTCGATTGCAAAACCTGTAATTGGTACACACAACATGCACATCTATGGATTTGATTTCCCAGGGTTATCACGTATGGGTCTTGATACAAACATCATTCCTAGCCAGCCACCTCTATAAGAACCTAGCTTTATGACTTACCCCACCACGGATGGAAGTTCTTCATCTTCTTCGTCAAATTTTCCTGAAATCCGTTGGGAGATGCCAAATATTACTTCACAAGGTGATCCAATCACGATCCCCATTATTTCCCAAACTATGGAACGTGATTATCCTTACTACAATATTGATGCCACTAATGATGAGTTGAAAAGACAACTTAACGATATGCATTAGCTGGTTCGGAAAATGGGGTCTACACACTTGGATGTGTGTTGGAGATGGCAGACGGACACAATGTTTGGATTGAGTCCAACTGTAAATGCTGATGGGAATTCACAGTCTTCCGATTCTACCAGGAGCAACCGATCATGGAACGAGAATGATACATTAGTGGGAGAAACACAAGCACCAAGTAGTTCACCACAAATTGTGCCTATTTCTCAATCTCCAGTGATACAACCAGATCTGGGACGCATTTCATCATCATTCTCGCCCTACAACCCAAACTGAACCTCATTACACTGTTACACCACCACAACAAACCGCTTATACGTTTGGAGCACCGAGTACTTTCCAACAATTGCCTAGTGGTCTCCAACCATCTCCTTCCGCGATTCAACATTTCCAAAGTTTGATGGTAGGTGAGGCTTTCCCGGATCTTGGATAATGGACTCCAGGACCAGAAGATGACATTAGAAAAAATTTAATTGTAATTTTTAATTCTGCTACCTTTGTAATTATAATTTTAATCAATTAAAAGTACGACTGTTCGTTGAAATCAAATTACATATGTTTAAAATTAAGCGTTACATTAACTTCACTTAGATGTACTAAGTGGAACAATGACTAAGAATGGGTTGAAATTGTTCAATGCCTTAAGGATTTCGAAATAATTTTCAAAACGAAAACCATATTTTTCCATCTTCGTCATTCCTCTTTTGATCTTGTTACCAACTCGTCATCTGTTTCACCCCGGAGTCTAAAACGATTGACTTGCATAGTTAAAGCTACAAATTCATCTACTTCTTTCTTAATCGATTGAAAACGATTTTCTATATCGCATATAGCACGATGACTTGGGTTACGGGTGTCGCTGCATAAGCCCTCGTGAATAACAGCGCAGAAATTCACACCCAGATAGTGTGCTGCAGCAAGATGTTGTTGTAATAATACATAGTTTCTGCAAATAGCTTCATCTTCTTCTGCAGTATACGGAGCTCGCCGAACTAACAAGGTTCGAGACATCTTTCGACAAATTTGTTGAAGTGGATATTTATTTATTTTAGCTCAAAGAAGAGTAAAGAGACTAGAGTGTGAAGAATATCTGAATTTGGTTAAAGTGAGTAGTATTTATAGAGCTCAAAATTTCTAGCCGTTGGATGATGTGAGTTTCTAGCCGTTTAGATGTAGCCGTTAACGTTTGATGACCGCCCGATGGCGGATTGACATTAACCGCTGGCGGGTTGTAGTAGTCCGCGCGTATTTTCTTCATCCGCCAGCGAGTTTTCTTCGCCCTCGCGGTTCTAAATGAGACGTGCGTCTCAAGTTGGTCCTCAGTAAACAAGCCATCAAATTTGTTGGTTTGGCCGCCCGTTTTTCATGTTTGTTGAGTCCATAGTGAGAGAAAAATGAACAAACTTCGAGTTTTTTTATTCCATAGGAACTGCTCTTAGAATACCGAAAAATAAGGTCCATTTAACCTGTGTGCCCTTATCAACGATACGAGCACAGATTTCTATTCATCTGCTGCAAGTAAGATATTTAACACGACACTTAAGAAATAAGGATTAAGCCTGTTAAATTTTTGATCTGCATCCTGTTTAATGGAAGCTTAATCTTCTTTTGCAGGTATTCCTGAGTTCAAGAGTGGTATTACCCATAGCGATGATTCGGAAATCCTTCCGAATCTTTTTTAGCAAGTAGTGCTAATCATCTCCTAAGATGGTTTATTTCGGCAAGTTGCGGTCACTTGCTACACAAGTTATCCACCAAACTATCCATCATTTTTACCGAATATCATCAATTCAATCTTATCATCATCACCCTTCTCTAAAAATTCGAAAATCTTTTTCGGCTTTGAATATCAGTCAACAAAGATCACTGGAATCATAGGAAGTTTTTTCAAAACAAAATTTTTCCTTATTTGGCTAATTCTACGGAATTTTCTAAAATTACCAATTTTAGCTCTGTCAAAGATCTTTCTCATGATTACATGAGCTATTTTTCAATATAAATAAATATCCTTGATTCTCCACCTATAAAATATCTGGTTAAGCTCTCAAACCCTAAAACCAATTATTTTTTAAGAAGCCCAAGCATTTACTAGTACCTTTTAAAACTTGTTTAGCAAAAACTACGGCGTCCAACTCTCAAAGCCAAATCTCAAAATTTACCAAGCAACTTCAAGCTACCGCTATTGGTTTGTGTTAGAGCACTGCTCGGTCGAACTGGATTCCCCATCTCTATTAGCCAGGGGTAGTAAAAAAAACAAGGGATGTGCAAGCGTTGCTATCTCAAGCTTGTTTGTCAAGTTTAGTTGATCAAAACTATATACTTGATTTCTAGTCTACTTCTAGCTATGTCTCGTATTTGGATAGAAGTGTGTAGTTGAGCTTTAGACTTCACGACGTTCACCAATTGAAGAAGAAGATCTACTGAAGAGCTTGGAGGAACTTCATCAACAAAAGGTATGTGGAGACTGAAACTTATCTATCACTCAGAAGTCTATTCTATTTTATCTTTTAATAAGACTTCGTATAGCTATATAGACTTTCACATTAAACATATTTGATATTTCGAGTCGAGTTTATCTCGCTTATCTATTTCTCGAAATATGTGTTGGAAGCTTTTAGCTTTAGCTAAGTTTATCGTATACTTGACGAGTTTATTTGGAGAAAATTTATTTGTTGGAAACTAAATATTAAGTCAAAGATGATCATGTGAAAATTACCTTGAACATCTTACATGATTTGTGTGACTACTAATTTTCCCATAGTTTACGTAATGTATACAGCTCGGTGAATCTAATACTAAGTAGTATTGATATCTCAGTTGAACTGATAATGCTAAGTAATAAAAGGTATTCGAGATCGCAATAATAACGAAGAACACAAATATAATGTAAATACTACTACTTTATCATGAAACACAAAGATTACGTGGTTTGACATTTGTCTACGTCCACGAGATAATGAGTGATTGTTTGTATTAAGTTGTGGTGGTTACAAAGATCTTAAATGCTTCCCAAAGTAATAGAGAGAACACAATTTGAAGTCCATACTTAAGTTCTAAACATTAAAGAGGTATAAGCTTAAGACTAGATCTTCTTCTCCTCAATCTTGAATGCCCTTGTTTGTTGGTGAAGCTTGGTATTTATATCCCCTTCTGCTCCAGATATATCTTTGTTGTCTTTGGGTACATCGTTCCCTGATATATCTTCCGTACAAATGGTACCTTCGCTCACCGCATGCTTTTACCAGTCGGACTCTGACACCTCAGTTGACCCACGTTCCTTCGGGAACTACCCAGCCTTAGTACCGATTGTACCTTCGTTCACTACTATCCTTTGCCAGTCAGACTCTGCCACCTCATCTCTCTCCACGTTCTTTGGTTAGGCGTGTAGATAAGAGATTTGAGCATTAAATGCTGATTGGATATGTCATATACCTCTGTCCCTTCGCCAGCTGCCTTTCTCTAGGATAGGTTCTTCTTTTCCATCTTAGCCGTCGAGGTATCCCTTCTTGGGATGGGATAAAGTAGATCTGCGAAGGTGTCTTCTGCTACTCAGATTCCTGTGTGTAACGAGGGCTACACAGTTATCCTGCATGTGACCACTAAAACCGTGACACGTGCTCCGCAGAATATTGATATTCAAAGTTTGCCCCTTTTCTTTCATATTCTACCGTTTGGTAGGATTGGAAGAAAAAACTTCTGTAACGCCGCCATTTTTGCACGTACCGGTTGGGTGGTCCCCATGTGTTCTTTCATGCAATAACTTCCCCTTGAATTTTGGGACATCCAAATTTTTGGATTCTCTAGCCGCCTTTAAGAAGAAAATAAAAATGGGAATTTCATTAACTCTCCCCTCTCTTCACGAATTGTCATTTTCTATCCCTTTCTCAGAGATTTCCTCGTCCCCTTTTCTTCTAACTGTTGTTTTTCTTATCGACTCCCAAAAGCTCACGCTCGTTCGTCATCAGCAGGTTAGTAAACATTGCTTTTTCGATTTCACTGTTGTTTCTCGTATTCTCCATGCTTGGCTTTATGGTTGTTGATGTTGCTTCCATCCTTGCATGTATCGATTTCTGTTTCTTTATGCTTCTTCCTGTTATTTGAAAGCATGGGTTACTTTCCATTTCGTGATTTCACCATGAATATGCCATGACTCTCTATTGTCTGCAACTTCGATCATGGCGGTTAATAATCCTCTGTTTCGTTCCGTGGAAGAATTAAGTTGTTTCCTTTGGTTGGTTTAGATAAACCCATGCCCAAAGTATGTTTGTTTTTTCCCCGAATATGTTTTTGAGTCGTCTGCAAATTTCATCCGCTATTGTTGAAGGACTGTTCTTCCTGCTGATGTTAGGAATTATGAGACTTCCGAAGAAGCCTGCGTGGAAGGATCCGAGGCTTAGATCGTCCGTTGAGCCACCTCCGCGGATGGATCATCCTGATGCTACGCCATGTCTACCTCCTGAGGGAACTGAGATGGTTATGGAAGCTGAGGCTGAAGAGGTTGTTGTTGAAGATCTTCCTCCTCCTCCACCCCAATATAAGCTTCAAAGGTTGCAGCTGCGTGACAAGGATAGCTACTCTCATTTATCCTTGTCTGAGATCTCCAAGTATTTTCGACTGCATAAGTTTGCCATCTCTTTTGTCGATGGCCCTGATGTTCTCACTGAATCCTTAATCCGAAGCTTCCCTTATGATGAGAACAACCTCTTGATCAGTGTCGTCCAGTTGGCCGCAGGTATGCTCCTGCCTTTGTTTAGTAGAAAGGATCATTTCTACTATGATGTTTTGTATACCAGGGATGACCCGGTGAACAAAACTCAGGTCCGATGGATTATGCAATACACTGGTAATTATTGGCGCGCCTTTCGTGAGTGTTGGTATCGCAGTAAGGGTAAGACTACTTTGAAGTCTTATGACCCTTTTGCTCCTGAGAGGTTTAAGCAGGAGGATTATACCCCTGCCAACTTCAATGCTACCTATGTTGATGCCATTCAGAAAAGCAACCTTCTTTCTTGGTATGTAACCCCCGTCGTATCCATGTTACTGCTAAGCAGATTATGGAAGGCAATAGCCTTCGTTTGTTGGAGGAGATTGACAAGACTGGGTTGACTGTTATCCCATACTCTGCTAAGCTTTTCTTGCCGAAGCCTGATCGCATTCGTATGGACCATGATGATCGCTGGGCACGTACTCCTCTTCTTGTGGTGGGTCCCTGGGCCTTTGGTTTTACTACTGCAGATCCCAATGTCCCTCGTACAACTTTTTCTATGCCTGCTAAGTATGATGGGTATCAGCCTTGGGTTTTCAATCCTGCTACTTCTCATGAGGTAACCTTCGTTTGTTAAAGAAGTTTTTTTTTATTTTTCATCTTTGTTTTGTTGCCTTTGCTTAGTACTCTGGTGGTTCCTTTGCATCCTACCCCTACTTCTTCTGCTGGGACTGCTCCGGGCTCTGCTGGTAACTCCGTAGCTACCATGACCAGGAAAAGGAAGGCTTCAATTGAAGCAGCTAAGCCAACACCTGCGGAGGTAAGGATTATAACTATACCTTGGTGTTCGTAGATTCCTTAGTATTTTTCCCATGATCCTTAGCTGGCGCATGTGTTCTTCTATAGTCTTCCAAGAAGAAAGGCAAGTTGAAGGATGTGATCGATGTTGAAGAATCCAATGAGGATCCTAAAGTTGATAGGGAGGAGCTAGATGACGAAGACATGGAGGATATTGAGGATACCGCCCTTAGCCCCCATTTAGATGATATTGATGAAGATTTCTCCAAGGACATCCCTAGTCCCCTTCGTGTTGGTTCTGTGGAAGGTAATAACCTTCCAGTTGGTGGTGGCTCTATATTGGGTAGCCAAGTTAGCACACAAGTTGCAACTCCTGCTTTGCTACCGAGGATACCCTCATTTTCCGCTCCTAGTGATCTGCAGCCTGTTGCTTCGGCTACCACCAGTGCCATGGTGATTTCTTCCAAGAGCCTTCCGTCTTCTCCTGCTACTTCGTTTCACTCGAGTGGTTCGCTTGCGAAGGGTGTTGCTCCTGTGATGAGGGTTAGTAGTTCAGACTCACAGCCGAAGAAGAAGGCTGTGATTTCACTTGCCAGCTTCTCCTTCAATGTTATGCCTACTTCTTTGGGAAGTGCTCAGTCTGTTTCTACTGACTCTGCTAGCAAGGTTGTTGGACCTCCACCTTCGTCACCAGATTGGACCGTACTAGGTAATCTTCCTTCTGCTGGTGACATCGACTTAGGTGGTATTTCTAGTCAATTATTTTATTCCGTTCCTAGCTCATCCACCATGCCGTCTCTTTGCCGTGGTGAGGATTCAGTACTTGTGCCTCATGCTCGTTCTCAAGCGACTGGTGGGGTTCTTACGGATCTTGGGAAGGGTAAGTTACCTGAGAACTTGAGCATTGGGAGTTCTGACGATGCCATCTTTGAAGCCATACTGTGGGATTCGAAGGGTCACTTTTCTGCTGAGGTTGATCGTCATCAACTGGTTGATTCTTTGGAGGTTGCTTCAAGGTTGGATACTTTGACTGCTCAGTATCAAGTGGCCAAGGAGCTATTCTTTGACCCAGACTGCTTTCGCTCTAGTCAGAGCTTTAGTGAAATCCGCAGGGGCAGAATTCAAGAGATGGAGACCTTCATGGATACCTACGCTGATTTCCTCCCCCGTCTCTCCTTGTTCTCAGTAAGTGGTTCTTACTTTATTGTTTTTCTCATTGCTTTTAACCTTCGTTTGTTCTTATGCTTTGTTGTTTACAGCTTTGCAAACAAATCGATGTTGGGTGTACCTTGTTCAAATTTCATAGGGCTAAGTGTACTCACTTGAGTGCTCTGCTAGAGCGTGCTCGTCAAGATTATGCTTTTGTTAGCACACAACAGCCTTCTTCCAGTGATGCTGCTTCTGCCGCCAAGGTACCTTTGTTAGAGAGTGAACTGAGGAAGAATCAGAGGTCCCTATAAGCTTGTTTGTTGTCTCTTGAGAGAGCTAATAATGTTGCGAAGGTTGCTGAGGAGGGACGCAAGACTGCTGATTCTGCTTTCGCTGCTGAATCCTCCAAAGTCATAGGTTCGTTCCTCATTTCCTTTAGCTTTGTTTTCATTTTTGTCTGGTAGTATAGTCCTGAGAGAACCTACGCCTTCCAGCTGGTAGCTCCAGTGAGCTTAGACATCTTCGGGAACAAGTAGCCAAGTTGACCTCCGATGTTTTGTATTATCAGAAAGAAGTCTTATAGGTTGATAAACGTGACTGTCCATAATGAGGCCCAAATTTCTCTTGAGTCTGCCCATAATTTAGACCTTGTGAAGAAGATGGCCTTGCTTCGCAAAGAATATGACGATACCTTCAAGTGGAAAGAGGATTGATGTGATTTTAAAGTTGTTGTAGTAAATGAGTCCAAAATCTCGGACTTGTAGAGATTAAAGTTTTTAAAATACTAAATAATTATA
>JAJJMB010003633.1:4216782-4230328 GCA_023531105.1 Papaver atlanticum
ATCGATTAAGTCTTCCAAGCACGTGCAGTACACGTTTAAATTCCTCACAACTCGTGCAAGCTCATGTTTTTCCTCCAACTCCCTATTTGGATTAAACCAAGTTATCCAGCCAAATTTGATCGATAAAATCACCCATACTAGCTTCCTTAATCCATAACAAGTCCAGCCCATGAATTTCTGCGACTAAATCGCTCTAAAACTCCTCAAAGATTCGATCCAAATTCTGCCAGTGAAGAAATATTTTTCCCGCCAAAACCATAATTCAAATTTTGTGAAGAAGGTCACCCCTTATCCAGTGGTCGCCCCTTATCCGTTGCTGGAGTCCGAATAACACATGTCCCTTGGGGTGCCTTTAGTAATTTTTCTTGGGTGTTTTCAACACTTTTTTCGGGGTTCCTCCGGTGCATTTCTGGGGTGCCTTTAGTACTTTATCCTGGGGTGTAAAACACCACTTTTCGAGCCAATTTTTCCGGCAGAGCTTATTCCCTAGAAAAGACTTAAAACAACTTTATTAGAAATAAAATTAGTCCTAGATAATGTAGTTATGGGTGAAATGCGTCACACTTACGTGCTTATCAAGGATCTTATTTTAACGTAAGAAATATCCGCAAAAAGTATTATGCAGATTTCGAAGATGCCTGTGCTTCCTTAGCTAAGGTTACCGCAGAGCGTAACGTATTATCCTCAGAAGTCTACTCCCTTAAGAACAGGCTTAGTGAGGTTTCTTCAATGCCTTCCTCCATGTCTCGTGCATCTATGGTCAAGAGATTGGAAGAGTTCGAGAATTTTTACCAGGTCTTATCCTCGTAGAATGCTTCGCTTCGGATAGATGTAGAAGATCTCCGGACCGAACGTGATACCCTCGCTGAGGATCTTAACGCTACTGAGGAATATCTTGCTGAAGCCCAGCATAGTTTAGAGGAATCCCTTAGCCATGCTGGAGGTAGCTTAGGGTTGTCTTATTCCCGCAGCATTCTTTATGCCCCGTATTGCCTTTGCTCTTTTCTTATCGCTTTTATTTCTGCAGGTCTCCAGGAGCATCTTGTAGGTGTGAATGCTAAGGTCAGCCATCTTGAGAGCCAAGTATCTTCGTTGGAGATAACCCGTCAATTTGATGCTGCTGCAAAGTTTAAAGCTGAGGCACTTCAGCAGGCCAACGACCAACTTAGTGCTCAGATAATCGAGCTTCATCGGAAATCATCCTATGATCTGGAGGTCCAGTCCTCTCAGATGATGGTGCATTTCGAGCATTCGGCTATTGACTATATCAATAATGCCTTTGCTGAAGCTGAACTTCAAGCTAACGGAGTTGTCTTTCCCCGTCTTCCTTATCCTTTATTCTATTGTCTCGAACCTTGTTTAAGTGAACTCCTCTATGTTGTTTATGTCCTCAGTTGAGGTACCTTTTTTATCTATGATGTCCTTCTTCTTTGAAACAATGCTTTCTGGTGATTTTAACCCTTGTTATCTGCCATGCAACTTTTAAGAAATGTTAGACATATTTTGGTAAAATTATCATTTCACTTATGTTATTGCATGAATACTTTGTTTAGACATAATGTGTCTAACTGGTCGCACAATCGAATTATCACAAGGTGCTAAGGCATGTTTTACCTTTGGTGGAACATTCAACGTCCTACCAGGATATCCTTTGGCCAGAAGGTATCATGGTGGCGAAGGTCCCTACGTGGGCAATAATTTTCTGTAACCCTACGCGTTCAGCGCGATGGCTGCTTTACTTCGACAAAGTATCTCTATAGGGGATATCTTATTTTTCTAATGCCTCATGAAAGGAGTTATCGCCCCGAGGATCCAAGATTGACATATGCGCAGTTATGCCTTTCCTTGCCTCATCGTCACTCCTGACGGAGGGTGTCTATTCTAACCCAATTGTTTTAATCAAAGCTAATTTTTTAGCAAAAAGTTTCTTTCATTGATTAGTAAGGTCTGTAATACCTTTGGTAAGGGATAGAACATGGTGGGCTATTGCCCGTTCATTTCTTCTCCTGAGTAACCATCATTCTCTTATGGGTAGTACTTTTTTAGGTACATTGCATTCCAAGGGTGATGAAATACTTCACCTTTGAGGGTTCTTAGGTAGTAGGACCCTTTTCCGGCGATGTCATGTATGATATAGGGCCCATCCCATGTCGGAGCTAGCTTGCCCCACTCATTCTTTCTTTGATATGGCGGTATTTGACGTAGCACGTATTCCTCAGCCACAAAGTTTCGAGGGATGACCCTTTTGTTGTATTCCTGAGCTAACCTTCGTTGATAGTTTACCATCTTTTCCAAGGCTATCTCCCTTCTTTCTTCAAGGTCATCCAGCTTCTCTAACATCAGGTCTGTCGTTAGATTTTTCTCCCAAGCCTCCGTTTTTGTTGTTGGGAGTATAACCTCCGTTGGGATGACTGCTTCGGCTTCGTAGGTCAACAAGAACGGAGTTTCCCCCGTGATGACCTTCTTGTAGTTCGATAGGCCCATAGGACGTTGTGTAGCTGTTCGCACCATCTCTTCTTGTATGTTCCTAGCTTATTCTTTAAGTTTATTGCTATGGTTTTGTTGGTTACCTCCGCCTGTCCATTGCTCTTAGGGTATATAGGAGTCGACTTGTTCTTCTGAATGTTGAAGGTATCAAACAACATGTCGGTGTTCTTTCCTTGTAGCTGTTTGCCATTGTCTGAGACTATGGCGGCTGGTATTCCGAACCTGTATATGATTTGCTCAAACAAGAACTTAAAGATATCTGTGTCTCTAATTATCTCCAAAGGCTTTGCTTCCACCCACTTGGTGAAGTAATCCGTAGCCACGATAAGATATTTTATTTTCGATGTTCCCTCTATCAAGGGTCCAACAATATCAACCCCCCATTTGACAAATGTCCAAGGGCTGATAACCGAGTTAAGCTCTGTTGTTGTTGCTTTGATTTTCTTGGCAAAGCGTTGGCATCTTTCACATCGCTTAGCCACGTTCTTCGAATCTTCGTCCATGCTTAACCAGTAGTATCCTTGCATTTTGTCTTTAACGGCCAAGGATCTTCTTCCACTATGGTTACCAGCGTCTCCGCTGTGTATATCATGGAGTATTTTCCTTCCTTCGGTTCGTGAGAGGCACCGCATTAGGGGTCCGAGAAATGACCTCATATACAGTATTCCGTCACGAAGGTTGTACATTGCTGCTTTTGATTCGAGTTTCCGGGCTTCTTTAACATCGGCTGGTAACGTACCTTTGTCAAGGTACTGGTGGATTGGAATTCTCCAATCATCTTCCGTTTTGTTTCCGTTGCCCTCGTCTGATATGGATTGGTCTTCGTCAGACTCTTTCGCTTCTTCATCTGATTTTATCATTTCTTCGCTTGCCTCTCTTTTGTCTGCTTCTCTCATGGCCTGAGTTTGAACGGCCAAAGCCTCCTCAACGCTTGAGATAAGTCCTTCTATCGAAGGTTCGTATATCCTTCCAACTTGTATGGCGGTGGTGCTTCTGTCCCTAAGCATAGAGGATATGAATGTTAAGGCATCTGCGTGTCTGTTGTCCTTTCTGCACACATGTCTGAATGCTATGTTGCTGATTTCGGATGCATGCTCCTGGGCTAGCTTCAAGTACGAAGATAACACCGGGTAAAAAGTTTTGTATTTGAGTTCGATTTATCGAATGACCAGCTGAGAGTCGCTAGTCGATCGAACATCTGTCAGGCCTAGCTCCCGTGCCAAGCGTAAACCATGTATGACCGCCTCATATTCTGTGATGTTGTTGATATATTGTTCGAATTCTAACCTGAATACGTATATGAGTCGGTCTACGGTAGGGGTTGTTATTACAATCTCTATGCCTGCGCCTTCTCCATTGGAGGAGCCGTCTAGAAATATTTTCCACCTTCGTGAGTTCTGAGGTTCGAGTAAGTCCTCCGGTTCTTACTTATCTTCCTTCATTCCTGGGATGTCGTCTATTTATGCTTCATCGCTGAGAGGTAGGTCTGTCAAAAAGTCTGCTAAGATTTGTGATTTCTCAGCCTTCCTTATTTCGAAAATTATTTGGAACTGTTTGATCATGGCATTCCATTTTGCCACCCTTCCAATTTTCTCTGTGCTATCGAGAATTTTACCTATCTGAGCCTTTGTGAAGACTCGGATGGTATGTGCATCAAAATATATCCTTAGTTTTTTTGTTGCCACTACTAAGGAATATATGAGTTGCTCCACCTTGGTGTAGTTACGCTCCGCTGAACTGAGTGTCTTCCTGATGTAGTAGATGGGTTTTTATCCTTGCCCTTAGTCTCGTACCAATACTGAGCTAACAGCATAGCTTGTTGCTGCTAAGTAGAGAGTGAGTATTTCTCCTTGCTCCGGTTTCTGTAAGATATGAACTGAGGCCAGGTACTCCTTTATTTTTTGGAAAGCTTGTTCGCATTCTGTGGTCCACATGAATCTGCTTCCTTTCCTTAGCGTATCGAAAAATGCTTTGCATTTGTCCGATGATCTTGCTATGAATATTCCCATGGAGGCTAAGATTTCATTTAGTTTTTGTACTCCTTTTAGCGTTTTTGGAGATGACATCTCCATTATTTATCTGACCCTTTCGGGGTCTACTTCTATTCCTCGCTTAGTTACCAAGTACCCTAGGAATTTTCCTGAGGTTACTCCGAATGTACATTTCTCCGGATTGACCTTCATGTAAAAGTTTCTCATGGCTTCGAATATCTCCCTTAAGTCTGATAAGTGATTTGTCGCCTCCTTGCTTTTGACAAGCATGTCATCTACGTAGACTTCTAATATCTTGCCTATCCATGGCTTAAATATTTTGTCTACCAATAGTTGGTATGTTGCCCCCGTGTTCTCTAGTCCAAAAGGCATCCTTGTATAGCAATACAAGCCTCGTGGGGTAAAGAACGTAGTATGCTCCTGATCTTCTTCTGCAAGTGCGATTTGGTTATAACCGGAGTAACCATCCATGAAGGATAGCCTCTGGTGACCTTCGGTTGAATTGACCAGTTGGTCAATATTAGGTAGCGGGTAGCTATCCTTGGGGCATACTTTGTTTAGATTGCTAAAGTCGATGCAGATACGTACGCCTCCGTTCTTCTTAGGTACAATTACCATGTTGGATATCCATGTGGGATACTTTACTTCTCGTATGAATCGAAGGTGGTGGGAGTTTTTCCACTAGGAGTTTTTGCAACTCTTTTTCCACTGCTTCCTGGTAGATATCTGCCACCTTGCGGATATGCTGTTTGAATGGTGCAATTTCTAGTTTGAGTCGAAGGTGGTGGGAGACCAAATTCGGGTCAATTCCTGGCATGTCTTCTATTAACCATGCGAAGACATCTGCGTAGTCCCTTAGCAGCCTTTGCAGTTGCATCTCCTCGTCCTCTTCTAGTAAAGTTCCGATAGTGATCATCTTTGGCTCTTTCTCCGTTCCAATGTTGATTTTCTTTGTTGGCTCCACCGGTGAAAAGGTTGGTTTCTGAGGTTGTAGAGGAGTGCATTTCTGTAATTGTTATTTAACAGTATTGTCCGCTACTGGAGTGGCGGAGGTGCTTGCTTCCTGGGCTGAGGGGGCTTCGAAGCCTCCGTTCTTTACTTTTTTAGTATTCTCCCTTCGTCTTTTCCTTTCATGTTGCTTTGCAGCGGCTCTTTCTTCGTTGAGTCTTACCTCCGCTAGATTGCATATCCTTGCGTCTTGTTGATCTCCTTTGATTTCCATTTCACCCATGGGTATTGGGAATCGAAGGTACTGGTGATAGGTCGAGGCCGTACCTCTTAAATGATGGACCCAAAGTCGTCCCATAATGACGTTGTATGGCGAAGGTGCTTCCACAACACAGAACCTTGTATTGGTTACTAAGGGTCATGCGCGTACCTGCAAGACAATTTCTCCTTTTGGTCTAGAGACTTCTCCATTGAAACTGTATATTGTGCAAGTGGATGAATCCATCTGCTCAACTGTTAAACCCATACGTAAGTAAGGTTCATAGAACAACACATTTAACGAGCTTCCCCCATCAATGAGGACCTTCGTAACATTTCATCCATGGATTGGAAGGGTGATCACAAGTGGGTCGTTGTGCATCTCGACTTCCTGGTTGACGTCTCTTGTTGAGAATGTTAATGGCGTAGCCATCCATTTTTCCCAAGTGCTAGTAGGTGGTCCACTTAGCTTGAATACCTTCTGTTTCAAGCCAACTCGAGGATATCTTCGAGTAGCTCCTCTTGTCCTCCGTTTGAGAATGTGATCATGTTGATGTATTTTCCAGCCTGAGGTAGTTCTACCCTTTTCTTGGGGACTACCTCAGTATCGGCTGGTTGTATCTTCACATACTCCATGAACTTGCCTTCGTCTATGAATCTCTGAATCGTGTTCTGCAGGTGATAGCATGTGTCAGTTGTATGCCCATAGTAATGGTGGTACTCACAGTACTCCTTAGCATCCTTTGTTTTATCCGGCTGCTTTCCCCTAGTGTTAGGGTAAGGAAATCCCGGCTTCGCTCCTTCCTTGCTTAGAATGTGGGAGAACGTTGTATTTAGCTTTGTGTGGACTTTATCTACAAACTTTTTTCTTCCTCTTCCTATGCCTTTGCCATCTCCGTATTTTGATCTTTTGTATCGAGAGATGGTTCTGCCCCCAGCTTCGTTTTGCCTCTTAGGTATCTCCGGAATTGGTTCCAGAGAGTTCGTTCGTTGCGGAGCTGTTGTTGCCTTTGTTTGTGCTCTGGGGTTGTCCTTTTGGATTTCTTCAAGTCTGATGTAGCGATCCTGGACAACCCGAAGCTCTCCTTCGGAATCGAGGGCTCGATTGTGAAGCTCCACGAAGATAGCTGAGGTTCTATCAAGTCCGTACTTATAGCAATTAATACTAATTTCTGGATTGACTTTCCTGATTGCTTGGCACGTCTTTTGCCACCTGTCTGTGTATTGCATTAATGTTTCCCGGGGTCCGATAGCTAAAGCAAATATCCTATTTAACCCTGCCTTCGTTGATTTTTTGTACATGTATGTCTCCAAGAACACCGTAGACAATTACTCAAAAGAGTCAATTGAGTTTGCTGGTAAATTATCATACCACGCCAATGCTGATCCCGTCAAGCTTGCAGGTAAGTACCTACAAAGTACTACCTCATTTCTTTCCAAATGGGCCAGGACACGAGTGTAGTACCGTAGGTGGGCTGCGGGATCAGAGGTACCATTGTACGCCTGAAACGTAGGTACCAGGCATTTTGCAGGGATAGGCTCCCTCAAAATGCGAAGGGATAGCGGAGATATTGTTGCTTCGTGGAGTACCTCCTTCATCCTTGCGCCTGCGTGGCCAGTTTTCAATCCTTGTATTTCTTTCTGCATCTTCTCCATTTACTCCATGACCATGTTCACATTGTGAGCATCTATGAAAAATGCCTCATCATAGTAGGACTGAGAGGGCTTGTAAGTTGGATCCATCTCATATGGATTGAACCGTGTTTTTCTGGCTCCCCTGGTGGGTTAGCCTTTGGTGGGTTAAGATCCACCCTCCGTCTTCCTGAGATAGCTCCGTGCTCACGCCTCTTTAACGGAGGGTGAGTTTGGGAACCTTCGATATGCACATCCAGCATATCTTTCAGGTTCTGGTTTTCCTGAGCAATCACGTGCATTGCATCCTCATGCTCCTTGTTTTGGAAGCATGCCCGTGTCACCATAATGTTCGTGTCTCAGTCCTGAGAGTTTCGGTATTTTCTGGTGTGCGTTCGTGCAATATTTTGGGTTTTCAGAAGAGTTTGATCTTTGACTGAAATTCTTGATTTTGCTCGAATGAGCAAGTGGAACTTTGCTCATTTGATCAATATTTTGAGAATATTAAAATGATAATATTTTAATATTCTTTTTCGTGAGTAGCCTAGTCGGTCATGTGACCATTGGACTTTTTGTCTTTTTCATGGTTTGAGCAATATTTGAGAAAATATGGAAAAACCAGGGTTTTTGCTCAAACGGAGGAGTTTCATGAGATGAGGGAAATAATAATTGTTAAAACAAGGGATTGCAAAGTGTGGGACCGTCCATGGCTATGGAATGACCGGACGGCTAGGTAGCCCAGTCCCGTGACACATTCCCCTATTTTTATTATTTTTCTTCTTTGAATGGAAATATGGAGAAACCGTGAGTTTTGCTCAAACAAGGAAAGTTGCTCAAATGAAGGAGTCTTCATGAGATCATGAAGATAATAAAATAAGAAAAAATAAAGGAAAAGGCATGGGGGACCGGCCACGGCGGCATGACCGGCCGTCCGGTGGGGCCGGTCCCTAGGCCCTCTTTTATATTTTTTATTATTATTTTCTCTCCTATTTTGCGTGGGTTTCCTCGTTTGTCCATATTTTTGAATGCTCGTTCGTCCATTCGGGTGCTCATTCGTGCATCATCGTTGTGTACACTGCACTATTTTCTTGGGGCTTACTCGGTGATAGTCCAGACGCCCGATTGTTGAGTAATTATTACTAATTTATGAAATTCAGCGGAGAATGATTCATGAAACGGAGTAATAAAATGAATTGAGTATCTATTACTAATCCATGAAATCTAGTCGGAGAATTCAAGGAAAGGAGTAATGAGATAAAATGGTTATCTATTACTAATCCATGAATCCAACCGGGGAATTCAGGGAACGGAGTAATGAGATATAATAGATTATTTTCTAGGAATTCAGTGGATGAATGTCACGATAGAATTAATCTATTTGCAGAATCGAGATATGAGATAGTTGAAGCATCATATTCGTTCTGAGGAGTGCATAGTCGGGGAACAACGTGCAGCGTCGACGTCCTGAAGGTGTTAAGCCCTCTAACAAACAATTATGTCTAGAGAGCCACCTGAATCTATACACGGTATCTCTACATAGTCAGGGAACAACGTGCTTCGTCGACATCCTGAAGGCGTTAAGCCCTCTAACAAACAATTATGTCTAGAGAACCGCCCAATCATTATTCTATGTAGAGGTGGGTCTCTCTATGTAGTCAGGGAACAACGAACGGCGTGACGTCCTTAAGGCATTAAGCTCTCTAACAAACAATTATGTCTAGAGAACCGCCCAATCATTTGATTCTACATAGAGGTCGTGATGAAATGTGCAGCATCGAACGCTCAGTCGGGGAGGCCTTTCGAGAAACATATTCATCATGGCTCTGAGAGGAATGTTCACTTGGCCAGAGATCATGAAACGGTTCACGGGTCATAAAATATGAATCGTCACATGCATTCCTGAAGCCGGGTCAGAAACATGCAGTATCATGATTTTACGATTTTGACCTTTGTCAAAAATCCACCATCAACACAAACCTGACACAAACCAGATATCTTCTTTAAGTCATAGCATAATTCAGTAAATGCTCAGGTCAAGTAATTGATTTCACTAAATCGTCATTCTAATTTAGTAAAAACTTAAGTTCTATAGCTTGTCAGGATATATGTGGTATTCTTCAAGTGCTCATTATGAATCCAAAGGAAAGATATCTTGGTCTCCCATCAACAAGAAGGTTCCTTTCTCTGTGCTTATAGAAAATATGGTGTCAAAGTTAGCAGAATGGAGGTCTTCAAATCTTTCTGAAGCAAGAAGGATTGTCATGGTGAAGCATGTCCTTAATGTCTTACCTTTCCATCATATGATGTCTTTTAAGTTACCTGATTAGACTATTAATACTTTAAATTATGTACAAGGTAATTTCTAGAGAAGAAAGGATTCTAACAAAGATGCAATCGTTTCTTGGATCTATCTTTGCAAAGACAAAATAGAAGGTGGCCTCGGGTTTAGAGATCTTGAGTGTTTTAAAAAAGCTCTGCTTGCAAAAGCATCTTAGAGACTGTGTACAAAACGAGAGGATATGTGGTCTAAATCACTAGGAGCTAAATATTTTCCTAATGGAGATGTCTTTGATCATACGGTTAAACAAGACTCTTCTTATGCCTAGAAAAGTATATCTTCTGAAAATCAGTTCATTTAGGATAACAGTAAATGGCATTTGGGAGATGGTTATTGCATCAAGATTTGGGTTCATGACTGGGTTACCAGCATTAACTGTCCTTCTCATCCAATGATTGATGTTGAAAATCCCTCTAGTTATGTTTCGGTGAAGGACTTATTCAATACTTCTAATGATTCTTGGAACTTATCCTTGTTTTTTTATCTTTTCTCTCCTGAATTGGCTCTATCAATATCCATTATATTCATTCATCGATCCACAATAACAAGATTCTTTAATTTAAGAGCTTGAGAAGAATGTTCTTTTGACATTGAAATCTGTTTATAAGAAACACAATCAAGACAAGCATGAAATTTTCGATACTTCTCAAGCAAAACATGTAGAACACTCTTTGGTCACTTCCTATCATTCTTAGAATAAAGCATTGTTTATGGAAATGTTTATAAAATATTTTTTTAACTAGAACAACAATTTTTAGGTTTGCTCATAACATGGATATGTCTTGTACCATGTGCAACCTAGTAGCAAAGAATCCATCTCACATTCTTCTTCATTGGGACTATGCCAGATCTGTCCGGGTTGGTGTTCATGGTTTGGTGTTAATGGTTTGCAGTTTGATGAGGATATTTCCAAAGAGCAAGTTTTGACAACCTAGTTCAATTAATTCAATCAGGGAGTCATCTCTCCAGATAAAATCATTAAAGATCCACAAATGTCTTGGCAAATTGGCATGAAAGATGTGCAAAAGTCTTTGAGGAAAAGTGCATTCGCCACAATAATCCATCCCCAGAATCACAGAAACCTATATAGAGCATTCCACCTTGATAACTCTGAAACCTATAAGATTAGTCTTTAGAGAAGCTAGATTGAATCTTAAATGGTGTCATCCTAAAATGGTTTTCTTACTGTTAACTTAGATGGTTCTTTTGATGAGATTACTAAACAAGATGGCATTGGACTAATTATACGTAATTTTGCAGGTAATACACGAGGAGCTAAATGCATCTTTGTTGCATCAGCATTGAGTCTTGAACATGTAGAGCGGCTAGCAATCTGGGATGCTGTGAAGTAGGCTCAGAACTTAAAGCTAGAAGTAGTCAATTTTGAAACAGAATAGGGAATCATTGTGGAAGCTGTCAACAAAGGCCAATTCAACTTAAACTGGCAATTTCATCATTATATTACAGGTATTATTTATAATTTTCAACTATATAAGAACTGGAAATACTATTATGTTCCAAAAGAACAAAATGAGGTGGTGGACATTCTCTTTAGAGTAGCTAGAACGAAGAAATTAACAAGAGAATAGGATGATAACCCACCTAGTTGTATTCGTTCCTAGCTATTGTTGGACATGGAAGACGGCTAGCCTTCGGTTTTAATTAAAAAAATCGTATCAAAAAAGGAAATAAAAAAAGGATTAAGCATGTTAGTCAGAGTGAGATGTATGATGGTTTGTTTCAAATACATGGTATTCATGACATGTACTGGTGTTGATGGTGGATTTTTGAAGAAGGTCTTATTCGTAAATCACATCGGACATCTCTGATCAGTATCAGAATCATAAAAAATTCATGTCTTCACCTTCCGCAAGAGAAGTGAATTGCAATTCTGTAATATCATGACAGTAACAATATATGACGGCAATATTAGGGTTTCTGAGGAAAAACTTTTAATATTTCATGATTAAACTGAAAGACTCTGTATCTCTGGTGAATTCGGAATTCATCTCTGGTGTCTGACCCACAATAATATTCAGAATAAATGTGATGTTGATCACATCATATCTGAAGCTATTAAAGGTTCCTCGACATCCGGCATGCTAGTGCAGAGCAACCAATTAAATAATTCTAGTGTTGTATTCATCAGTTGAATTCCTATAAACCCTAATATTCACTTACTCCGATCCTAGGCTTTTCTCGGTTGAATTATATGGAATAGTAATGGATATTCATCTTTCGGGCATTTGGGGTACCCCCGAGTAAGAGGCATATTTATTAATAATGCTCAAATGGGCATCCAAAAACAAGGAATAGGATATGGAAATTTGATCAAAAAAGAAAAAGGAAGAGAGATAAAATGTTAATAAAATAGAAAACCATGAGGGGTGGGACCCACACTGCTAGCCAACCCTTCCCCTATTTTTCCTTTACTTTATTATTATTATTATTTAGGGTTTTGCTCTATCAAAGGTTTCCTCTTTCGATCAAAACTCCTAAAACTTTCGTATCTTCTCCAAGGACCATCTGATTAGCAAAGCAAGTGGTCCCGCAACCATTCATGTCTTTCTACCATGAGAAATATTAAAATAATTTTTTTATAATATTTCTAATAGTGTTTCTTCCATCAATAGTAAGAGTTTCAGTCAAACTCAAATTCTTCGTACAAGGATGAAATAATGCTCGATGGACCACGTAAAATACCGAAATTCTCAGGATTGATCTGCGGACAGCACGGCGACATGGGCATGCCACCATGATCGTTCATGGTCGTCCCTTGGCTTGCAAAAATCCGGTCCCACCTCTTTTATGATTTTTGACCTAATCAATCATCCAAAGTCCATATTTGGTTCAAATTCTTTCCTGTAATTGGGAAGATCTGAAAAGACGAGGGTACCCAAATATACCTCAATCTAAAACTTTTACACCTATAAGTCCTTTCTTCGAAAATGATTGTCTATGGACTGAGTCGAGACAATACAACGAATTGGTTCACACTTCGTGTGATCGTCTATGGATATGAGATCGAGACAATACGACAACGAAGTATGATTACTTGATAATAGGTTCGGACTTAACCAAACACTATATGATTGCTATCAAGTAATTAGGAATTAACGTTTGTGTATTTTACTTCTAATTATAATAAATCAATTATAATTGCGGAAATAGAAAAGTAAAAGACACAGCAAGATTTGGGTAACGAGGAAACCGCAAATGCAGAAAAACCCCGGGACCTTGTCCAGAATTGAATGCTCTCAGAATTTAGCCGCTATAAAAAATATAAACCAACTTCGTATAGTTGAGACCAAGCAACTAAACCTACATTACACCTAGTTCCCTCAGTATCCCTGCGCCTCCAACTTACAATAAGTCAAGAACTTTGAACAATTCCTTTGGTTCGTATTCCAAACAGTAAAGGAACAACAAATCTGTTCGGTAACAACTCTTTTCTAACAACGTGATATGAGTTTGACAAAAGGCTCTTCCGTTTATCCCAATAAACTCCTTTGTCGAGTTCTTAGATCAATCTATTCAACAACTACCAAAGTAATTGTTTAGACTATGCAATAAATACTATTAATCACAAAGAAATGTATTGATGCCGATCTACGCAACTAATAAATCCAATCTATCAAAAGATAAGCCGATTATAGTTGGATCCCCAGCCGATCAAGTTTTGTGCACACCAAAGATTATGAACTCAAATAAGAAATCTTTTTTGTCTTCAAATCTTCTTAGATCTTCAATAAACACCTGCACACAAACAACTTGAATCTCTTGTGATCAATCACACACAAAACAGAGTCTGTTAACGATGGATTATCACAAGACATCTTTAGATCTACAAACAGTCAAAAGATCCCCGTCGATACTTCGATCTAGTTTGAGT